>CM077110.1:18964316-18979471 GCA_039619505.1 Cimex hemipterus | reverse complement strand
TCTCGTGCCATTAACTTTTTTTCATCTCAACTAAAAACCGTAATTAATTGTGTTATATTAATTGGTCGAACGGACCACGAAACCAGTGAATTAATGATTTAAAATGAAGTATACTTCACTAAAGCTCTCCGTCGCCATTTCAATTGTCGTCGAGAATCCAAACAGATTACACGATATTTGAAATATGGCAAAAGGAGGCAAAACTCGTAAGGTGAGGTTGAGATGGGGAGTTGATGTCCGAGAGGATCGAGGTCACGATAGCTCAGGTGGTAGAGCAGCGGCGTATCTCGCCGAAGGTCGTGGGTTCGAATCCCTCTCGTGCCATTAACTTTTTTTCATCTCAACTAAAAACCGTAATTAATGATGATGGAAACGTTGGCACGAGAAAGAAAATGTTTTTCTGAAACCTACATCACACCAGACCGCATCTCAGGATTTCTAAATAAACTTTTCTTTATTTTGTAAAATACATATGTTCATATAAAATTGAATCCTGCCATAAACAATCGTCCAATAATAACTTCATGAGAAATAACGATCATAAATTTAGAATCTATCAAAACGTTAATAACAATCGGTACGAGGGGGGCGTCGGTGGCCGCAACAGCTTAGGCGTTGACACGGCACTCATCACTGTAGCGTAAAGGTCCCGGGTTCGAATCCAGCGGCCCTGCATTCGAACCAGACATACTTACAAATCGGTTTTTTTTTTCAAAAACACCGGCACCCCGAGGGCTTATATGACCTCTGCTGTTGCAAACCCTCGAAAATAATTTTTAAAATATCGGTACAACAAATAGAGATTTGAGTGCATTACCTATTTCTAATAATTAATATCTTTTCTTTTTATTATTATATATATTTACTGGTATATGATACAAGTTTAAATAGAACTTCTTTGCCACTATCATCGACAAATATTTTCCGTTTGGTTACGTTTTGTGATAGGATTGTTTGGACCTTCTATCCCTTATTGATACAAGAGCCGAAAGTAAGCAGAGCTTAGCCCAGCGGATCCTGACAAGGTTCGACTGTTTTTTTTTCGTCGTCTGAAAACCAAGAAATGAGCAACAAGTTCCATAAAACGACAAAGGGGCTGTGACAGTTTGACAAATTCTAAGAACAAAACGTCTGAAGTGGCGTCCTCCGGATAATCCGGGTCGCGGAGCGCGGGCGGTGACGGTGTTTGACTTTACAGTTCGGTCGGGGGGGGCGGGGTGGGGCCCCGCTTTGTCTCGTGGTTTCTCGCGGCACATGTCACAAACAACGGGGTCTCTCCTCCGCACCACGTCTCCCGTTGAAACTTGTGTCGAAAACTCAGAATTTCCAACTCGCGCTCAACCGCAGACATTTCGCCATCAAGGGCCGTTATTGTCAGACAATAGAAGAGTCCGTGGATTCTGCGGCTCTCCTTCTTCTTCTGCAAATAGAAACCCCCGACGGCACATTTCGCCCGATTCTGGAAGGATGTCATTATACACAAACTTCTGTCTGTTAGTTTTAAATTAAACAAACTTTTATTCTAGTACTTTTTCTTCATGCCATACTATGTTATGTACATATTAGGTATGTAGTTGATTACTGGTCTTATGCTTATGTTTTCTTCATATATTTTCAACAGTGCATTGCATGTTGCCGGTTGGTTTAAAAAAGTCGTTTATGTTCAATTCATGATAAAAATGAATGAGTTTTTAACGAAATTTATATACACCACATGCACAGCTTGTTCAATTAAAAACTAACAGACAAAAATTGATCGATATCTCAACGATACTTTTTGTATTAAGATTTGACTTAACAATATTCTTTATATAGATATTTTACGAAACAATATTTTTATATTGATATTTTACACAAAGATATTTTATATCGAAATATTATTTCGTGATACTTTGTTTATGTGTATGTTTTATTGAAATATATTTTTTTTTATATCTATTATTTTACTCAACGATATTCTTCTAAAAATCCGTATATTATTTAACGATATTTTCAGTTAAATATTTTACTCAAGGATAATTTTCATATCGCTATTCCATTTAACGATTTTCTGTATATCTTAATTTTGCTCAAGGATATTCTATAAAAATCTATATATTACGTAATGATATTTTCATATCTATGTTTTATTTAACCTTTTTTTCATTCTATTTATAATAATTTTTCTCAAGTATATTCTATAAAAACACGTATATTACTCAACGATATATTTTTTTAAATAATTTTAATAAGGCAATTAACCATTTGGGTCATTTTTCCCTTGATCGTGATCCGTAAGGCTCACAAGTGTCGCAGGCCAGAGTCCGGCGCAAGCCACGAAGCCCCCGAGCCGGCAAGGGACGAGAGAGCTCCGGACGTATTATTTTCTTACTTCTATTGTCCTACTAGACCTTCCGATGAATGTGCGGGTGCTGTGCCCCCACTCCCACACCCATCACAGGCCTCGGGCTTCAATTTGCCCTTATAGGTTCATCCGGCGACGCCAGCCCCGCCGATCCCGAGCTCCACGAGCGCTAAAAATGTCAATTAAGTCTTACGCATTTTTGACGTGTTTCTGATATTGTACTCAATATTGACGAAAGGTACTATATTTTTGACATTAGTATTGATTCCTTGGGAAATGCAAAGAGATTGGACATGGAGCTATCGTCATTAAGGGCGCAGTAAATATCGTCCTTTAGTTTGTGTTTGTCTCTTAAGTGATTATATGTTCTGCATTCGGTGAGTATGTGTTTCACGGTTAGGAGCACGCCACAAATCGTACAATTCGGGGGGGATTCACGTCTCATGAGGTACTCATGGGTGATTCTACAGTGTCCTATTCTCAGCCTCGCTACTGTTCCTCTTTCCTTGATTTGCGGTAGGAGGAGTTCCATGCGGTTACACATGGTTTTATTTCACGTAGCTTGTTGTTTGTGATGCTGTTCCATTCCCTTTGCCATTGTATCCAGATGTTACGTTTTATCAAGGAACTAAGGTCATTACGTGAGATCTCGTTGTACCTGATTCCTTTGGTTGTTGCGGCTTTGGCAGCCTTGTCAGCAATCTCATTACCCATAGTATTACAGTGACTAGGTATCCACATGAAGTCAACGGCTACTCAACGATATTTATCATACCAATATTCCACTCATAGTCTTCATATCTATATTTTACCTAACTATATAATATATGTATACTATATATATATATATATATATATATATATAATACAACATATATATTATACATTAATGTAGAAATATACTAGCTTTATAACCCGATATTGCCGTATGCTATACACGATTTAAATCCAATGGCACATCTGGTTGGAAACACACTTTCAATATAAATATGGTTATGGATATGTTGGAATTGGTTCGGAGAAAATCAGTCTCATCATAAAAAATTTTCCTTATTATGTTTGCATTCAAAATATGATTCCAACCAAGTCTGCCATTGGATTTAAATCGTGCAAATCATACCCTGACAATAGACCATGGTCATCCAAAAACATTGGTATCGAGAAATGATTATAGATAGGTTGGTTGTAATAAAAGAATTAACTTAAAAAAAAAAAAAAAAAAAAAAAAAAAAAAAAAAAAAAAAAAAAAAATATGTTGGGGGCCCAGCTACCCCACCAAAAATGAATTTAGATTTTAGCTTCTTGCCATACATTGGGGAATTATCATTAAAAAAATAGGTAAAATAGTTTAAACGATCAGGTTTGGGAGTAGCTTTTAGAGATGTGTGATCGCGGAGAAAAATCTTTTTAAAACCCAAAGGCAAGCTTTCACAGTCACAACAGCCGGAATTCATTTACGAATGAAAATGGAAAACTCTCGAGGATATAAAAGTATCGTAAATGCAGAAAGTAGAGAGTAACCGATAAACGATCAAATAAACTTTTATTTCGGGCTATTCTGATAAATTTAAAGATAGGATTTAAAGATATTAAGTATTTTTATGTATACATATAACCAAAAACTGTCACTGGAAATCACAATGCCTACAATTTGTTATTTTGCACTTGCCAAATAACAAATAATTAAATCTGTTCGTTTTTTGAAACGCTATATTCACGATATTTTACGCTGGGAATCGTAGAGAATCTAAAAGAATTCCTAAAATTTATTTATTCTTTACATCCTAGGATAAATTTTACATTGGAAATAAATATAAATTTTTAATGTTTAAACTTTTTAACTTTAAATTCCAGATGATTAAAATTTTAACAAAAAAAAACTATTGATACCAAGATTGAGTTATCCTTTAAAGAAATTATAAAAACTAATTTTAAAAGAAGTGATAATCGGTCTCTGCCAACTATCCAAAAATGATTCATTAAGTTTTCCTTGATTATATGCATGGGAACTTTTTGAAAAAAGTAAGTAAAAGTTTTAAACGCGAAAGTTTTAGAGTAGCTTTTGCTAGGTGCGTGCTCACGGAGAAACATCCTTTCAACACCTGAAGGCAAAGTTTGATGTCCAAAAAGCATGGTTTACAAGCATAATTGTACCGATTCCAATATTTAATTTATAAGGCAAAACTGCGAAGAAATTTAAGCGAACGGTTGCCTAAATGGAACAATTTTTCTGAATCTAAACACCAACTAACTGAAACCGCACACAATTTAAAATGGCAATTTAAATACAATCGCGTTACTCATTATCAACAAAGAGAACAAGATTGGTTAGAGAAATTAGAAATAAATAAATTAATATTACATATGAAGATAAAATGCATAAATAATATAATAGATTTTAATTTTCACCCTATTTTAAACATGTACTTAAATTTAAAAAAAAATGAAAATGAAAATTAATCTCTAATTTACAATTATTTTCTTACAGTATTTACGACCATAATATTCATTTTCGTTTTAATTCACGTTTTTCGCAGCTTCAAAATTAAAGTACATTAAACCCAGCTTCCCAATGTCTAAGTTTGGAGACGCTCCTTATGACAGGAGAGTTTAATGCTCCAAATCCGGATGGTTGTAAACAACAAATATACGAATAGAAAGATCCTTAATTAAAAAAGCTAAAGGAACGGGGGGAAAAAACAATGTACCTGGTTTTAAAAATTGCTGTGAAAAATAATATGAAAATACATGTAAAGCCTTTGTCACTTATTTGGTTTATTGTGTATAGCTTGTATTTGAATATTTTTATCGTCTACATAATTCCTAAACTCGTATATGTTGGGGGGAAGGGCAGATCGTAATTGACCCACAAACTTCCGTACCCGTTTCAAGGGATGGTATGGTGGGAAAGGATACCAGGAGGCGAGGTTTGTGTACCCCTGATAAATAGAAGATCCGAATTATCGACTACGAGTATATTGATTTTTTGCTCTTATGTGATAATGATAAAAGTTTATAGTCAAAAAACATCGATAGTGTGTATGTGGTAGAGTAAAAGGTAAATTTATTAATTGAATAGCTCGGAGGAACATCGAGCACCCTTGGATGAGTGTATGACGTCTAGAGTGTAAAAGTAAGCTATCAGCGGGAAGGAAGTGGGTTCGACCCCGCCACGATGGTTACCGAATAATCTGGTTGAGTGATTGAGACCACAGCTTTATCCTTGTGCCGGGTGTTATTTTTAGCTAAATTTATTGGAATGAATGGATTTTATTAGCGTGAAAGGAAGAGATTTTTTAACGAACCCAGTTCTGCGGGGGAGTGAATTTAACCAAACTTCTGTACTTGAACAAGGGAAATTTGTAATTTGATATGTATATATTTTTATATATTCATCAAGGTTTCAATATTATAAAGTTTAATAATTGAGTCTTTTTTCTAAAAAATTTCAAAAATATAAATTGCTAAGGAAAATAAAAATGAAAAAAGAACGGATAAAATTAGTTTGAATTTTATTTCAGAATTTTAATTAACATTTTGATATCACGCATTTCCCCCTCTTGCCATAATTACCTCTATAAGACGCCTCGGCGTACTTTTCACCAATGTGAAAATGCCTCTTTGCTGGAGGTTAACTTTGCTACACGAAGAGTCCTTTCAAGATGGTGGATTATATCTTATTCGTCTTTTGAGGTTATCCCGCAAATGCTCGATAGGGTTCGAGTCTGAAGAACTGGCTGGCCAGGTTAAGGCCTTGATGTTATATTGCTGAAAGTAAGTCGGATTGCCGCTTATTTCGTAGAGGAGTGAGAACGAATGATGTTTCAAAATTTCATTCACGTAGCAAGTGGCCACTAACGACCCTCCACGAACGGCAACTCTCTGCGACTCTCCATTAAAGTTCCCGCCCGGCTACGATGAAAAGGTTAGCTCGGGGAAAACTACAGGATTCGTACATTTCATTTCGCTTTCTCCACACTCTTTCACGCACAATTGGAAAATCTAGAGCAAATCTACAGCCTTCTGTAAAAAGTGCAATAGACCAATCGTCCAAAAACCAGAATGGCTGTGTTCTCGAGCAAATGAGAGCCATGCAATTCCGTTTTCTGGTCAATTCTGACCCTGTTACGGGGTAAAAAGCCCTCAGTCCATACTGATTTAATCTTCTTTGAGCAGAGCGTTCAGAAATTTGGACACGTCCAACTTCCTGGACGTGTTGAATCGCTTGAAGTAAGATGCCGGTTTCGATAAAGCCTGTGGTTCTGTTACCGTAGGGCGTCTAGAACCGAGCCTTCTATGGTAGTATCCAGTTTACTGCTTCAGAATTCAAAAGAAACTGAATAAACATTTTAAATTCCGTAAAAATTAAACAGTGAAAAGGTTTTGAGGTTATCCCGTAAACGTTAGATGGGGTTCAAGTCTAGAGAACTGGCTGGCAAGGCTAAGACCCTGATGTTGTGCTGTCGTCGGATAGTCGCCGATTTCAGCGAGGATAGGCAACGCGTGATGTTCCCAAATTTCAACCACGTAGCCCGTGGCCGTCAAACTTCACGAACAAAAACCGACTCTGCGACTCTCAATTGAAATTCTTGCCTACACCATCACTTTCTTTTCCATACTGTATCACGCTCATCTGGAGATCGTAGAGCAAATCTACATCTACATATATATAATAATAATTTCAGATTTCAGAGCCAGAATTTTTTTTTTTTTTACCGCTTTATACTCTTTAAGGGTGGCCGCGGTAGCCGAGCGGTTAGCGTGAGAGACTCGGCTAGTAGACGCCGCAGGTCGCGGGTTCGATTCCCGCCGTCTCCACTGGCCCTTTTTTCACGATACCCATCCCCCCCTAAAACGAATATGCAATAAATAATTAGAATAGACTTGTTAGATATGCAAAGGTCATGAGGCCATTAATAATAATAAAAATACTATTTAAGACGATCCTATCCTGAGCATTTAGGGCAGATTTCTAATACAGATTTACAGTGGTTTCTTTAGTGTCTTAGTCCCGAACATTGGTAAAATCAGATAATGTTGATGTCGTCTTCAAAATAGCAGGTAAAATTTTGCCTTTACAAGGGATTAGCCCAGATTTCGGGGGAAACTTAGATCGAGGTTTGTGCTTATTTCCCCAGCGATAAATTTTTTTTAAATTTGGTCTTCTTCTATAGCTTCTGATCTTATTGTTTTTATTGAACAAATAACTTCTTTCAATTAATTAATCTTTTTAAGTAAGGTCTTGGTTGAAATGAAAAAGCTAGTGTCACGAATGGGATTCGAACCCACGACCTTCGGCTAGATACGCCGCTGCTCTACCACTTGAGTTATCGTGACCTTGATCCACTCGGATCATCAACATCTTTTGAGTTGTTCCTCCTTTTTGCCATTTTTCCCTCCCACTCGTGCCATTGACTTTTTCTCTCTCTGACATCTCAATTACAAAACCATAATTAATTGTAATTTATTAATTGGTCAAGCGGATCACGGAAGTAGTGAATTTGTTTATAATTTAAAACATATTCAAATGATTTCTTAATTTCAATCTTCAAGTCTAATCTGACTTCATTCAACTCGTTAAAAATTTGCCTTTTCCCTCAACTTTCAAAAAATTGTATGAATTCATTATGGGACATCTATAAACTGGAGCTAGGATAATATTGGGATGTGAATACATATGATTCGAGAAGACATTTAAAAATACGTGGTTTTTTCAAGAGAATGGAATAAAGATGGACATGCAAAACAATAAAATTTCTATAAAAATATAATCGTTATTATTATTAATGAACATCTTTCATCATTCGATCGAGAGGTAGTTTTTATATTTTCAAATATCTTGCCCTTATAAATTTAAAATTTAATTCTTTCATCGATGCGTACGGTTTCGTAATACAGCACGATGGATTAATAGATAATCTCTGCTCTTAGGATTTCTACGCGTTTTTAAGCCGAATAAGATTCCCCCCCTTTACCCTCATCCCTTGTAAGTGGGATATCAGTATGAAGCGTCACGTCCCGTTTCTAAGAAAATAACACAACCCCTGCTAACCCTCGAAGGGTTTAAAGTTATTTTAGTTGAGATTTTCTCACTTTGAGTATTATTTTAGCAATGGAACTAGTGATTGGACTAACATTTTTACTTTTTCCCCGAGGGCATTTCAAATACGAGGTTATGTGAGCCCTCGAAGTGCCGGTGTTAAAAAAAGCCCATTTGTAAGTATGTCGGGTTCGAATACATGGCCCACGTACATTCGAGCCTCGGACATTTACCTTACAGCGATGAGCGCCTTGTCAACGCCACCGTTGCGGCCACTGAAGCCCCGTCAACATTTTAAATTATTTTTGACAAACAAATAATTCTTTATTTTACAACATTTGCATATGACCTGAATTTAAAAATAAAAATTACAAACCTTTTACAATATTTAAACTGTTAACTTAGAGCGGGTGAGAGCCGGATATTTGAAGAGAATGATCGAGAACGTTGTAATTAGAAACGCAGAATTTGAAATAATTGGATAAAACTTACATACAACGAAAAATAAACCGGAATGGGAGAGAATGAGCGCGAAGAAACAGAGTCAAAACTAAGCAGGCAGAAACGAACGAGAAAAATGAGAATAATTATGGGAAAGTAGAAATAACGAAACAGTACAACTATACAGTTACTTAGATAATGGGATAGGAGATACACATAAAATACGAAACAATTTGAGAGAAAATACATATAGGCAGGTAAGAATTTAAACAAAAATAAGTGCAGTTATTACAAAACGAAATGGAGAGCAAGAGATACAGAAAAAAAGGGAAAGAAGAACAGAGAGTGAAACAATGAGAGAATAGAGAAAAGAAAGAAAGGGAAAGAGAGAGAGAGAGAGAGAGAGAGAAAAGAAACTTAGGGGAAACAGCACATAGAAGTAAAAGGCAAAAAATGAGTAATTATCAGAACGTTAAAATAAAGAAACAGTACAGCCATATACAGTCACTTAGATAATGGGATAGGGTGGGAGAGATACACATAAAATACGAAACAATTTGAGAGAAAATACATATAGGCAGGTAAGAATTTAAAAAAAAATAAGTGCAGTTATTACAAAACGAAATGGAGAGCAAGAGATACAGAAAAAAAGGGAAAGAAGAACAGAGAGTGAAACAATGAGAGAGAATAGAGAAAAGAAAGAAAGGGAAAGAGAGGGAGAGAGAGAGAGAGAGAGAGAGAGAAAAGAAACTTAGGGGAAACAGCACATAGAAGTAAAAGGCAAAAAATGAGTAATTATCAGAACGTTAAAATAAAGAAACAGTACAACCATATACAGTCACTTAGATAATGAGATAGGGTGGGAGAGATACAGATGAAATACGAAAAAATTGAGAGAAAATACATGCAGAAAGATACGAAATTAAAAAAATAAGGAGTTATTATGGTTATATGTTGCAAAAGGAATGGGGAGCAAAAGACGTAGTAAGAAAATGAAAGAAGAAAAGAGAGTGACATAGTGAGAGAGAATAGAGAAAAAGAGACAAAACGGAGAGAAAGAAAAAGAATGACTGAGAAAAAAACCAGTCTGGTAGAAGCGAAAAGCAAAAACTGATATAATTATCAGGAAGTAAATATGTATTAAAATTGGTAAGGTCAGTTAGCGAATTAAAAAAAAAAACGGTGGTAGAACAATTCAGAGAAAATAGATGAAGGAGAAAAAAGAAAGAGGGCGATCGATGAAAAGCAGGCAGGCAAAAAGTAAAAGTAATTATCACGAATGCTGACAAAATATATGTCAGGAGTTTTCTACGTACTGTGAATTCAGTAGTAAGAGAAAGAGAGTGAGAGAGAGAAAGAAAAAAAGAACGAGATAGACAGAATGTGTGCGAATGAAATTGAGAAAGGATGAGCGTTAGAAAGTATAGAAAAACTAAAACATAAAGATCCATGTTAGAATGAGATTAAACATGGATGGAAAAATTGAAAAAGTAAGTCAGGGCGACCGACAAAACGAAAAAATTTGTACGATAGATACGCACGATTGAATAAAAGAGAATTCAGAAAGAGAAAACGAAACAACTAGTATAATTGGACCAGAGGGAGAGAGAATGTAATGACAGAGGGAAACGTGAATGAAAAAAGGGAGTACAGAAAGAGAAAATGAAAAAAGTAGTAAAATTCGACAAGAGTAGGAGAGAGAAGCGATAGATAGCTAAATAAAAAATAGGTAAATATATCGGTAGATCGTGACAAATAGATAGATAAATACATAAATAGCTAGATAGAGAAAGGGAGAAAGAGTGAGTGGAGAGGGAGAGAGAGAGAGAGAGAAAGTAAAATGTATCGGTTTCAAGTGTTGTACGAATGTTTTTTGAACTAAAAAATAAATGGTTTAATGTAACAGCAGTAGCGTACAACAGAGTAAAAAACCTCAAATTTTTCCGTTAATCTCTCACGCATCAAAAGGCGCCATGATTAACGAGCCGTTGGTCCTGTTTTTATTCTTTTTTTTTTTTTTTTTTTTGACTTTTATTTGGGTCATAATTAACAATCGGCGCCCCAAACAACCCACCGGATGGAAGGGTCCAACGATGCTTTGAAAAAATATTAATAAGGAAAATATTTTAGTTGGTGCTCTTGTTCTATATTGTATTTTTTATTGGATTAAATTTAAATATTTAATCTTTTGAAATTATTTTCCTCTATGAATAAGAAAACCCAAAGGAAAGCTATAAGCCATCGAGTAATAGGACCACGATGGTTATGATACGTTTAAAAAAAATATAAATTCTGTTCTCTATTTTTTTAATAGTTTGTCAACATATACACACTTGAGCTTAAAATATATATAGGTATATAATTGTCAATAATATATTATCTAATTTATTTACATTACGAAGTTATCAGTAAAAGTGTTTTTTCATTAATTATTCAGATATCGTGAGATGCGGTCTGGTGTGATGTAGGTATCAGAAAAACATTTTCTTTATCGTGCCAACGTTTCGATCTTTTATTGAGATCATCTTCAGGGCCTGGGATTTAGAAACATAGTTTACATTTAGAAGTAAGTGTTTTTTCATTTATTTTTATAAATGAAACAGATTTTCATGTTACAATTTTATAATTAATTAAAACAAAGCACAAATGTGGCGATTATCGATCCGCACTTTGAATTAAGGGGCCGTGAAAGTACCCGCATTACTTAACGGTCGTGCGTGTATGGATCGGTCAGCCCGGGGTTGATGCTAACAAGAACATTTATAATATAATCGCGCCCCAAATTTAAAAAGAAAATTATTTTACGTTTTTCAACAGCTTGATAGGGTTGACGGTGGCTTAAATGTGGCAAATGGTCTGATACATGATAAGAGCTTATAAAATTAGCCTATGATAAGAGATATGTTGCATATGAGGAGAAGAAAAAATAATTTGGCCAACCTGGTCATTGCCGAATTTAGGAGGTATGAGAAGGTACCATGGTTGTACCAAATAAAAACTTTGCTATTTTAAAGCTGATAATGATTCATCTATCCTAAATGCTTCGATTGTCAGATTTGCACACCATCAGACCTGGCATTATATTTATTTCAAGAGGAACATCTAGGACTTAAATCTGAATATGTAAAAAAATATTGTAAAAAAAAGATCTCAGTTAAGGCCATTGTGACAAAAACAAAGAAGGCTGTATATTATTTTGCATATTAAAGAAACTTGGTTTTATGGATCAAAACTAAAACATTGGTTCATCCTGATGTAAATCTCAATAGTGACAGCTGAGAACCAAACCTACAAACTACCTCAGAGGTGAGGACATGACATTAGATGATAAAAGACAAAGGCTGAACTACATAAAAGATTGTCCGATGTAGGCAAAGAAGAATAATACGAAAACATTAAATTTTAAACGGAAGAAAACAGCCAAATTGTTATTAGAGGTGACGTGAGCACGGTCCGGCTAAGTAGTAAAAAAATATTGGGGGCATGAGATTAATTTTTTTCCCAAGAAATCTAAAATATGATGGTACTATTAACAGTCCTCAAATCCATTAGGAACATGGGTTTTAGTTTTAAGTGTTCAGCATCTTTAGTATGATGGAAGCTGAAGTACACGTACTCAACTCATCAATATATCAAAAAAATTGATTTATTCATTTTAATTAACTCAAACTCAAAAAACTTTCGTCTTGTCTAGATATCGCAAGAAGATGGATTAAGCGACTGTGACCAGTTTGGGCCGGGTCGGAGGCACTGAGAGATTGTCCGGAATAATTCGGCACCGCCTCTCCGGGGCTAAGTTCCGCAATATATTGCATTCCGACCTATTCTTCCATTCTTTACAGATTGACTCCCATTCCACATAAGTTCTCGCCCTTTTTCTTTTATACTTACAAACATTTTCTTTAAAAATTGTTGTCTCGGACTCTCACTCTCACTCTTTATCTCTACCCACGTACAAACAACTATGATAAACAAATACTCACCTACCGTAGGAAGAAAGGTGGCCTACGCGTTGAAGGGCGCAAAAGGCTCTGGAATCAATGATGGAGAAGTTTCTAGAACTAGTCGATGATCAGGACGAAGCATCACGATTCACAAGCTAACAAGAGATCACCAGTATTTAAATACATCCAATGACATACTGCAGATGAAATAGTGACCGGAAAAATTCCCTGGAGTGGATGATATGAGGTACCTGATACTAAGAGCTTTTTTTTTAAAAATCACTTTCTAATGAATTTTTTCACAGAGAGATTTTTCGTACAGTTTCAGGAGTTAACCCAGAGAGGAAAGTAAAAACTATCATAGTTAGGTCTATAAGCCTTCTCCCACTTTGTGGGACTCTCCTCATCACTCTCTCCCTCTCCCACCCTCTTTCTCTCATTGTCAATCATCCTTGTTTTTAACTTTTTACTCCTCTTTCCGTAACTTCACGGCTCTTTCTTTTGACAAATTACTCTCCTTTTTTAATATTCTTTTCTACTTAGTGTTTCTTTCCGGCTTCTCTCTCCTCCTATCACTGCCTCTGTCTTTTTCTTTCTCTCTACTTCTCTCTCCCTTCCCCCTCTCTTTCTATTTTCCATTAGCTGATTTCTTGTTGCCTCTGTTTTAATGTTTCTTTCTGAATAGGACCCTAATGTTTTGTGTTCGATTCTTCCAGAGCGTTTTCCTTTCTCTTTCTCTCTCCACTCACTCTCTCTCTCTCTCTCATTCTCTCTCTTTCTTTCTCTTTCCATTAGCTGATTTCTGATTGCCTCTGCTTTATTGTTTCTTTCTCAAAATTACACTTTTTTTCATATTAGCTTCTGCCTGTTTCTCTCTTTCCCTCCCTCCCCTCATCTCTCTCTCTTTCTTTCACAACCTCTCTACCTCTCTCTTTCTGTTTATTTACTCATTATCCGATATTTATCTATCTATCCATTTACTCATATGAATTTGACTATTTATTATTTATACTATTCTTTGATTACCTAGTAAACGGGTTTTCTTCAATATCTAATTTCTGTATATTTATTTTCAATTACCTAATTATTCAATTACCTGCAATACGTATATCTGTTTTTTTTATATCTCGTTTTTCCCCCTATCATTTTTATTCAATGATCAATCCTCTCTCGCCATATACACACCTATACATAATTGTAGTTTATTTTATCGTATGTTAATTCTTTCTTTTACCTATATATCTATCTTCCATTCACCAATTTCTTTACACTATGTTTGTACGATAACTATAAAATAATTACAAATTTATTTACTTAGAACTTTATCTTATCAGCTGTACCTTTAAACTTAAGCATCTTTAAGCTTTAATATTTAATATTATGACGTAATTGATGAATGACGTAATACTTATGTTTAAAATAATCTATTGTTACCATTCATACTCGATTTGTTTAGTTTGTTCTCAATTCATCTGTTTTTTTCTTTATTTTATGTTGACTTTAATTTGGCCATAGTTTCATTTGCAAATCAACGGTTTTCTAGGATTTATGGAGGCAATAACGAACAGTGTTTAAGGGATTAGTTCCGTTTCGGCCCGAGATATATCACGCAAATGAACAGGTTATTAAATCACAGTTATAATTTTAGAGCATTAATCTTGATAAAAACTTTTACTTTTATTTTTCTATTCGAGGCAGCCATCATGCGATGCGATTGTCGAATAGATTTACCAGCTTTTATCTTAATAGTTTATACTTAATAAAATTTTATTCTCTTCTGTTCTTGATTTCTCGTCAAATTGGACCAATTGTTTATATAAACTTAGTACAAAAATCTGTTTAAAACTTTGCATATTTATCGCGATAAAGCATGTCAAGTCCTAGTTGTGAGAATTGGTTTAAAAAAATGAGTCAGGGATTTTTCATAAATAAATGATCCGGCTCAGCCCCGGTTTAATGCTTTACAAACCGGCGTGACATTTGTTGAAGCTGACTTGTCCACCTTCACAAATTCAACTTCATCTTTCTTTAATCAACCCTCGAGTTTTCAACTTTGAAAATTTACTATGAGCGATGAACTTTTAGATAAAGCAGAACAACGTCGGGCGGGTCAGGAGGATCGGGAACAAACCGAACTTCGGGGTAAAATACTGGCATGCTTATTGAAAAATTATGCATAAAAATATGATGTTAATAACAATCCATTCTTTTTAAAATATTACGATTTTCATACTCTCTCTTTTTTTCTTTCTTTCTCTTTCCATTAGCTGATTTCTGATTGCCTCTGCTTTTCTGTGTCTTTCACAAAATTACGCTTTTTTTCATATTAGTTTCTGCCCGTCTCTCTCTCTCTCTCTCTCTCTCTCTCTCTCTCTCTCTCTCTCTC
>CM077110.1:18937237-18954316 GCA_039619505.1 Cimex hemipterus | reverse complement strand
AGAGAGAGAGAGAGAGAGAGAGAGAGAGAAACATGCAGAAACATAAAAAATTTTAACTCTGACTTCCTCCGTTTTACGGTTTTTTTTTTGTTTCTTTCCTCTTTCTTTTTACTTCAATTCCTCTCTCTCTTTGCGTTTTTCTTTCTTTCTTTTCAATAACTTGTTAAAAACCCCTCTTTATTTTGCTAACGGAGAAAGAGAGAAAGAAGAGGAAAGAAGGCAGGCATATTTGTTTCTCTTTTTCTTTTTTGATTCAGCCTGTTTTTTTTTCTCTCTCTCTTTTTCAAAAACTTGCTAAAAGCCACTATCAATTTTTCTACCAGAGAAAGAGAGAAGGACGAAGAAAGAAGGCAGCATAATTTTTTCTCGTTTTTCTTTTTCGTTTCTGCCTGTTTCTCTCTCTCTCTCTCTCTCTCTCTCTCTCTCTCTCCCTTTTTCTTTCTTTCTTTTCAATAACTTGCTAAAAACCGTCTTTATTTTTCTAACAAAGAAAGAGAGAAAGAAGAGGAAAGAAGGCAGGCATGTTTATTTCTCTTTATCTTTTTTGTTTCTGCCTGTTTTTCGCTATCTCTCTCTCTCCCTCTCCCTCTTTCTCTCTCTATTTTTCTTTCTTTTTCAAACACTTGCTAAAAGCTACTATCAATTTTTCTACCAGAGAAAGAGAGAAGGAAGAAAAAAAGAAGGCAGCATAATTTTTTCTCGTTTTCCTTTTTCGTTTATGCTTGTTTCTCTCTCTCTCTCTCTCTCTCTTTCTCTTTCTTTCTCTCTTTTTTACTTTCTTACTTCAAGTTCACTCGTCATTGATAATAACCTTTTGGTCTTATAACCACAATCTCTTTCAACTTAAATACTAGCACTTTCTCGGTGTCTTCTTACGTTTTTCTATATGTATATATTTAATCAGCTCATGTAAAAGCTTTGTATTATGAACCTCTGAAAGTAGTGAAATTGCCGCCCTAAACCAGAGCTAGGGACGAGTAAAATGCGACTAATTTGACATTTAGTATACAGAGACAGATTTTTTTAATCAGAATTATCATCATAATTAATATGTTGTATTATTTGTTTGATTACACTTTTAATGCCTGCTGTTCTGCACTGGCGCATCGAACTATCCAGCACTTAGGAATGATAAGGAATTATCATCTTTAAAGTAGCACTTTATTTCTGTATTCGTGCAATCGTGGTAATGAATTTCTTTTTGAATTTTGATAAAGACAAATTATATTCTTATATTTTTAATATGTATCTTATTTAATGTTATTTATCATTTTGTTCCTTCAGTTTGCCGATTTTGTACGTGACAGATGCCAAGGTGCGAAACAAAAATAAATTTAATACATTTTAAATATTCATAATATGAACATTTATTATTGTAATCTGCCCTCTAAAACAAACTTGGTTATCTTTCGGCTCTCAATTATCGCTTTGTCACGGAGCGAGTCAACTCCTTTGAGTGAAACTGGATAGCTTCGGATCGATGGGAGTCATAACAATGATAAATAGCCCTGTCATTTGTCCCAACCCGATTATTGGGATTAAATCCGTTTCGCCAACAATGGGAAAGACCGACTAGTACGACATAGAATTGACGTACAGTTCTTTTATATTCGTTTTCGTGCAATAAAGTCTAACATAATTGGATAATAATTGTCTCTTCAATTTTGTTAATTTTGAAAAATCAATGCTGTTAGTATTTCTCCTACACACTTTTCCTCCAGAATGTCAGATAAAAAGTGTCATCAGTTGATTTTTGTGTTTGATCACTAACTTCGAAAAAAAAAACTCTTACGAATGGGAGATTGAATTGGTTGACGTTTTCCCGGAAAAATCGTACTTTTTCCTGCTGAGTTGGAAATGATAAATTCCCTGGAGGCGTCACACGCCGAGTTTTCCCCTTTGTCCTCTCTGAATCGACCATTTACCAAAATAGTACGAATTAATTTGTCTGACTTGGAAATTGGATTTCTCTAATCAAGGTTTACACATCGGTAAAAGCAGTCTAAAATTGTACCGTCACTATTGTGCCATTAGCGGTGGTCAGAAGAGCCAGTTCGGATAATGCAAAACTACGGATTACCATGTTAGTACGGATCATCATATTGTGACTTTTATCTATCTGCTCAGGAGGTCCTTCAGCTTCCATTCAAAATTAAAAACTCATCCAATGTCATATATTCAAGTGAAAGGTAACCAATGAGGACGCCAACTTTTTGCGATTTATCAAAAAGTAGACAGACCGCCGGAAATAGACTTCTTCAAGAAAGGTTCTACGGACGATAAATGGTCTTGTACAGAAGCTGAATTATATAAAAAAAATTGCCCAGGTGGATTTGAGGATGTGCCACACTGATTCGATTTTGGAGTGTTATTCTCAATGGAAGAACCGCTCTAATTTCCGACGTCAGGAGCTATATTAACGTGTTTTCAAAGTTTAATGAAGTCTTTTGTGTATCAGATAGTCAACTAGTTCATCAAAACAGTTCTTGATATAATACATTCTACAATTAAGTCCTGTTAATTGGTAACGAACCCTGCAAATTAGTATCATCTAGTGACATCAAACCTAAGAAATATTTTGTTGTTTTGCAATTCTGCTGTATTGAGGCATTTTACTTTACTTTGTTTTTCTTTCTGATTTGAGTGATGGGGCGTCAAGGAATTTCTAAAATCTGACTATCTGAATGGAACATATAACCTTGGATCTAGTGAGCAGACAGGTCCTCTTATAAACAAATTAGATTAGATTAGATTATATACGAGCAAGGCTCTTTACGACCCGTGCACCGCGACCAGTATTGGTTTATTGTGCATCTCCACTTTTTTTATCTAGAGCTCCTCGTTAAGCTTGAAACTTTTTACCTTTTTACCCCAAACCTATATCAAAGGCTCCTTTGTATTTTCTTCATGCCTTGGCTTTTCCTCTCCCAGATTACGATACTCTGCCTACGTAAGCCTCGGCACAAACAGAGGGCGTGGACCGTTGTTTCTTCTTCTTTTGGCAACATCTGCACAGGCTTTTTCTGCCACACCGAATCTACACTTATGTCTCCTGAAACTGCCGTGGCCAGTTAGCAGTTCGACTATGATTCTAGTACTAGCTTGTTCTAGATTTAATAGTTCTGCAGTTAGTCTCTGAGATCTCTTTGATAAACATTTTGCATGTCTCTGTCCGGCACTTCATTCCTACCAGAGGTCTTAGTATAGGGCAGTTTGGTAAGCCACGAAAATATTCAGGGTCAATAGATATCCTCATTCATCCAGATAAGGGTAATTTGGTAAGGCTCTAATGCAGTCCCAAACGACTGCATTTTACCGTCGGTGCGGCAAATGCCTTCAGTGCCGCCTAGCTGTCCGCGCAGATGACTATTTTTCTATTGACAATCCCCAGCCTTTTTAACTCCCTCGCATAGTGTTCAATAGCAGTTTTCTCTTGAAAAATTGTGACATATTGGTTAAGGCTTACGTTAATCCTAGTTCTGGGTATATTTTCATAAATGCCAGCTCCTCGCCTATATACGATTTTGGAAACCCGGTATGGTCGAAATTAACTGAGATTCCTTTATACTGTTACGCTCGCAAATTTCACCTAGGTGGAGGGGGGCTAGGTGACCAGCAGCTCGGTGGAGAAGAGTTGGGTTAGAGGACGTGAGTGGAGATCGGGAATTATGTTGGGCGCCAGTCGTCCCCTTTTTGGCTCGAAAGAGGACCAAAAGTGGAAGCGACAAAGTTAACAATAATGTAACCAGGGGTTGAGGGGGTAGTAATTTGTATGAGGGATGGAAGGAAAACATGGCAACAAGGGGTAGGGAGAAGAGCAGAGAGGGTTATATTGGTAAAGGAGAGAAAGAAAATTAAGAGAGAGGAATTGTGGACAGGAAAATTTAAAAAAAATTATACTGGCGCCGAATATTGGCCTATATCCACTCGGCAACGGGACTACCTGTCGAATGTCTCTCGTTCTCTTAGCAATCCTTCCAATTTTCCGATACCGCTACGAAGGGGGCTCCATATTAAAAAAAAAATTTAACTTAATCACAAGTCCTTCACAACTTTTATTCATACAAAAAGAAAAAAACAATTCTCTCAAATTATCTATCAAAAAACAAAAGAAATAAAGTTCCCGAAAACAAACTAATAAAATGTCCTCACCGACTGGTATACAAAGAGAAAATCACACACTGAAAAGTCTTAACACGGCACTTATCTGCCGTCCGTTCCTTTCTTCCTTCCTTCTTTTTTTCTTCGATAAAAAAGAGGAAAACTCTGTTCCTTCGTGTCGTCCGTGTCGCCGTGCGTCGTCCTGAACTGACTCGTCCTCTGCTCTTCTCTCGGCTCCGGTCCCCTCCAAACCATCGCACGCTGACAATTTAAATTTTATCCCACTTTTTTCTATTAAAAAAGTGGTAATAATACACGGTGTTTTGATTAGAACATTTTTGTGAAAACTGAATTTAAGGGTCGCGTCTCCAGTAAGCATCCCTAAAGTTCTGTTTACCTGAAGCTCCCCTCGAAGAATTAGTTGCTCCTTGTTATGTGAGTTGGCAGCTTGCCCTGTATTATGCATGCTTGCCAGTGAATCCCCGTACCTCTTCCCCTGAACTCACCCATGTGGAGAAGAGATATCATCTCTCATCTTGAGAATCAAAACGTCCGGTAGGGCCGAAAGGGTAGGTACCTACTTTAAAGGTCCTTATGTCCTTTTAATGGCTCAGATCAAATAGGGGACGCAATATCCCTGTATTAGCTTACGAATTGTGAGTCTGGTCTTTCCCTGGGTAAAAAGTGGTGGTAGATTCAGAAGGACCAGAGCAGCCGTGGAGATTGTTCTCATTTTCCCAGTGATACTCAGACACGCCAGTCTCTGGACCGTCCTTATCTGTAATAGCCTTGTTCAACAATCCACTAATCCGTTGGTTATCATGGGTCTGACAACCGCTGTGCATAGCCATAGGGACATCTTTGGATTCAGTTCACAGCTTTTCCCACAATGTCGTTTGTTTCTCTCAATGGGACCTCTAATACACAGAGAATCGCTTGCTCTTCCGAAATTCAGCTGTACAATATTTGAAGGTTTTTCGACTTAGGTTTTGAGTTATAGGAGAGCGACGATTCCATTAAGATAGTTTGCTAGGGTCTCTACTACTTATACGACTTACGTCAAACCATCATGGTTAATTTTTCTTTTCTCTTAATCTAGTCAACATAATACAACTCATTTATTATGACTGTTCTGTGATTAACTTAAAAACTCTAAGTATATATTATACTAATGCACTTAATTCTGAAAATTTCCAGCCGACAGTTGGTTGGAAACGAAACGTCGCCCTTATTGCGTGAAAAACCGGGTATTTCGCTCGGAAATCCGCTTTCGGAAGCCTCTCTGTTCCGAAGTGAAAGATGCGCCACGAAATCTAATAACTCCTGTCTCTCTACGGCGGTTGACAGCCATTTTCTGTTAAACCCTTTCCTACGCGGTGATAACCATCATCGCATAATCCTGGTCCTTCATCGTTCCTGTCAGCCTTTCAATTGGGGAAGGGGGCATGGAAAAGTCAAATTTCTGTCAGTGAGGTCTGTCACGCTGATGCCTCTGAGACCAAGACCTCGGGCATTCCTTGTAACCTTTTCCCTTCCGACTTAGAAGGTAAAAAATATATCTCTGTTCAAAGAATAAAAATTTTCAAAAATATATATGACTATAAATTTTTTGTCTGTCGAGGTAAAAGATAAAAGCATAATTCTTACTTGTAAAACAAGTTAACATTCATTAATTTCATTTCTATTTAATTAAGCAACACAACAAGTTTTGTATTAACACACACTGAAAGCTTTCCAAATTTTCAATTACGATGTGTACATAATAACATTATCTGCTGATTGTTAATTATTGATTACGAATAATCCTAGATGTAGTAAATGTTTTTTAATTAATAAATGCTTAATGTATGGTTTTAACATAATTTAAATTGTTTTGGAAAAGAGATCTCACCAGAATAGGCTGCGTAAACGATAGTTAGGTAATAGATTCCTGAGATCCCATGAAATTACATAACACCCAAAACAGTCACCTATTTTGGCTGTAAGTTTGATCATTGCTAGTATATAACAATATAGATAAAGACGGATCCTGTAGAAGGACCTGTATATCATATATTCTTATGGAACATGTACCAGTAAGTACGTTATATGTTTATGCGGAAATGCGGTGCACCTCTCCCCGCAGACCAATTAGATCAGAGGGTTTTAATATTCTGAGTATAAGGTACAATTTGGTTTAGGATAAGGTAGGCAGGAAGGTTACATCAGTCTCAATGCGAAGTCTGTTAACAGGGGTTATAGGAGGAATCTGGAAAACTGCCCCCAGACTAGGCCTTAGTGACTGTACATCGGGTAAGACTCCATTAATCAACCAGGATGGAACCTATTGCAATTTAATTTCAAACATTCCAGGTTTTACGGCATAAGTGATCGGTTTGGTTGATTAGTGATGAGATACCGTACAGCGGAGACCGTCTGACAATTATTGGTGGAGACCATTTGTCAGGCCACCCGAAAAAGCATACACGTCTACTCGTCTAATTGGTAATGCAACCCTTAGATACAGGCAATAGAATACGTTATAGATAAAATACCACGATTAGAGTAAAACCTACGTAATGACCCATAACCTTAATCATGCGATGTATATCATGTTCTCAAGCAGGAAACCCAAAATATTCTATGTTTCAAATTTCTTAGAACTTCAGTGTATACTGTTTCGTTCGGACTTTTCTATTTGCTTAGGAATTTTCGCCGTTTGATGATGGCTTCAGGGAGACAGGAAGAAAAAATAGACAACGAATGTTACATTCATACTAATTACTTAGGATTATCATACTTAAGAATTCATATTGCCTCCTTTTTTGCCAATGTGATCACTTTCTAATTGCTGCCATATCCCGAATGCCCAGTTCCATGCCAGCAATGTCAATGACTTCTGCCAGGGATAACATACGCTTTTGGCTTTTACTTCGCAAGGTTTCAAGTGCCGCCTGACTGTCAGAGTAAATGGCTGACATCCAGTGTTCCTAGGGCTTATTATTTCTCTGGCGCAGTGTGAATACCACGACACTGGAAAACTGTAGCGTATTTCCCTAAGTTTAAAATCAGTTCAGTCTTCGGATTTATCCCGAGCACTCCAGCTCTCGTGTGCCACTAACAATTGACCTTCAAAGGTATTCCTTTGTCCTTTCTGCCGTAAGTACCATGTGATGGTTGAAGTCGTCTTTTAGAGTTGTGGCATCGACTGACCCTGCCTAGTAAGGCATCTGTATCTCCTCCCTCAGTTATCGTTGTTTATTGACATGACCTATCTTTGCAGTTGGTTGTCCTGTGAGCCACAACTGTTCTGGCTTCTCCAGGGATCCCATGCTAAGAACTTAACATTCAATTCACATATTTCTACATAACTGCGGTGCTATTTTTTTTCCTTTTTTTACGAGGTTTCGCAACAGCAGATGTTATATCAACCCCCTCGGGGTGCCGGTAGAAAAAACCCATTTGTAAGAATGTCGGTTCGCATCATTTAAACGCGGGAATTTTACCTTACCGTGATGAGCGCCGTGTCAATACCTAAACCGCTGCGGCCGTCGAAGCCCCCCTGCGATCCTATTATATACCTACAATACTGTTTATTATTTTAATATTTTCTAAGGATTCTGCCATAGTTTCAAAGTCGGTGACGCTTAATCGAAATAGGGACAGGTTTTTTTTTCTTTGCTTTCTCCCGCCTCTAGAAAAGCAGGGATATTTAAATTTAAAAGCCGCGACATCGGGCAAAATAAAAACAACCGTGGAGTGAAATATAAATAATGAAGTGCCTGAAATTTCCCATGTGGTTTCTCTTCGTCGGTAACAATGGATAGCGTTGTAGGGGTTCTGACATTTCAGACAAATCCTGGGGTAATTGTCCTGTCTTGAGACGACGTCAAGGTACCTTCTTCATTCTTCCTTAGTCCTCTTTCAAGCTCGTCAGCCCTATCAGACGAACCAACTCCCGTTTTTCTTATCCCTTTTTTCCATTTGCATATTTCGCTTTTCTCTTTTCCCACAATTTTTTACACGACTTCATCATTTCTTTTCACACGTGTAAACGATTATTTTCTCATACGGACAAAAAAGTTCTGAATCCGTCGTCAAAGCATTGGACATTTAAAGATTACGAGGACAAAAAAAGACAAATTCTGGCAAGTTGTTTAAATGTTATTTTAAATTACTCAGTTACATAATTTGAAAATGCTTTGAGTCTGTTTAACACATCTTGAACGGTCTGTAGTACAGTTCGGCTGAAATGAAGTACCCGTGCTTGCGATTGTGTTTCGCCGAGTTGACAAGGCGGCGGCGTATTTGGAGGAAATTGTTTTCTCGGAGTTAAGCTCGAGGGGGTCTTTAAAGACAAGTACCACGCTGTCTGTTATTGATTAATCTTAACACAGGCTGCAAGTTGAACGGAGAGTTGAAATACTTCGTCAATCAAAAGCCGCCTCGGCCGCACTCGCGGGGAAAGGTTCGTGACTGCAAGAATTAGTTGTCTGCTAAGAATCAATCCCTGACTTTGAAAACTTTTACTTCAACTCAACCATTTCCATTAGGCGAACGCTATTTTTATGACTTTTCAATTGTTTTGATCCCCACTTTCCCTTCTGAAATAGAGTAGGAAAATAAAAGACCGATTTACGCCGTCGTATAATATCGATATTTTTTATAAGGCTAGGAAAAAAATATATACAACATATACAATTGAAATATCGATATATGCACCACAACAGATCTTTGTTCACATTTCAGTTCACTTTTTAATATTTCATTATATCTACACAAGGCTAAATGATATACAAAGTACCGAAATTTATCTGTAAAGTGGTCAAGAATAAATCGATACTTAATAACAGTATCGATATATGCTCTTTCAAAATGGCGTATATTTGATTAGCAACATTGCTGCAATATGGCGTATCAAATTGATTTATACAGCCTGTAAGCTGTCAACTAGAGAATAGACATACACACAAAACATTATATATGTGCGTGCGTGCGTCCGTGCATACATATTTACCAATTGTATATATAGACACTGAAACGCAAACAATTTTAAAATACAATTCTTGACCTTAATTTGTGTTATAGCTAAATATTTTTATGCACTTTGACCTGATATTTTCCTCATAAAGAAATCAGACAATTAACCTTAAAATACATTCAATAACAGAGGTATACAAGATTAAAAAAAGTAAAATTCCTCGTGGATCATCGATTAAAGAGAAGGTTCCTCTGGGTAGACTAAATTACCGCCAAATCCTTTCGATTTCGCTATGTTTTAAATTGGGAATATCAAATTAGAGACTGAATCCACTTAATTCTTAATCCAAACCAAGGATTGAGGGGTTTTCAATGTGTACTCTCTACGGAATTTAAAATGTTTATTCACTTCCATTTAAATTCTGAAGTAATAAACCGTATAGATTTTCATCTCGGTTTTCTTAATCAATTTTTCAACCAAAAAATGCCACTTAGTTCTGAGGAAGTTGCGCGAGGTGTAACACTTATTGCCATCGGAGTTCCCTTTGAAACTAAACGCGACGTCGATAGATATTTTCGAGAAACTGGATCCTACCATAGAAGGCCCGGTTCTGGACGGCCTAGGGTAACAGAACTTCAGGATGAAAGTTTTTTACTGAGAATTTTGCAAAACAGCACCCTACTGTTGTTCAAGAGATTCATCACGTCCAGGAAACTGGACGTGTCCAAATTTCTGAACCCTCTGCTCAAAGAAGATTAAATCAGTATGGACTGACGGCTTTTTACCCCGTAACAGGGTCAGAATTGACCAGAAAACGGAGTTGCATGGCTCTCATTTGCTCGAGAACACAGCCATTCTGGTTTTTGGACGATTGGTCTACTGCACTTTTTACAGAAGGCTGTAGATTTGCTCTAGATTTTCCAAATGTGCATGAAAGAGTGTGGAGAAAGCGAAATGAAAGGTACGAAGCCTGTAGTTTTCCCAGAGCTAACCTTTTCATCGTAGCCGGGCGGGAACTTTAATGGAGAGTCGCAGAGAGTGCCATTCGTGGAGGGTCGTTAGTGGCCACTTGCTACTTGAATGAAATTTTGAAACATCATTCGTTCTCACTCCTCTACGAAATAAGCTGCAATCCGACTTATTTTCAGCAATATAACATCAAGGCCTTAACCTGGCCAGCCAGTTCTTCAGACTCGAACCCCATCGAGCATTTACGGGATAACCTCAAAAGACGAATAAGATATAATCCACCATCTTGAAAGGACTCTTCGTGTAGCAAAGTTAACCTCCAGCAAAGAGGCATTTTCACATTGGTAAAAAGTACGCCGAGGCGTCTTATAGAGGTAATTATGGCAAGAGGGGGAAATGCGTGATATAAAAATGTTAATTAAAATTCTGAAATAAAATTAAAACTAATTTTATCCGTTCTTTTTTCATTTTTATTTTCCTTAGCAGTTTATATTTTTGAAATTTTTTAGAAAAAAGGAAAAAAGACTCAATTATTAAAATTTATAATATTGAAACCTTGATGAATATATAAAAATATATACATATCAAATTACAAATTTGCCTTGTTCAAGTACAGAAGTTTGGTTAAATTCATTCCCCCGCAGCACTGGGGTCGTTAAAAAAATCTCTTCCTTTCACGCTAATAAAATCCATTCATTCCAATAAATTTAGCTAAAAATAACACCCGTCACAAGGATAAAGCTCTGGTTTATTCGGTACCCATCGTGGCGGGGTCGAACCCACTTCATTCTCGCTGATAGCTTACTTTTACACTCTAGACGTCATACACTCACCCAAGGGTGCTCAATGTTCCTCCGAGCTAATCAATTAATAAATTTACCTTTTACTCTACAACATACAAACTATCGATGTTTTTTGACTATAAACTTTTATCATAATATAAGAGCAAAAATCAGTATACACGTAGTCGATAATTCGGATCTTCTACTTATTGGCACATGGTATCCATAAAAAATATTTATATTTAAACGAGTATACCAATTACTGAAAGTAATATGTTCATTGTTGTCTGAATTAATATCGATGTTTTACTATGTAATATGTAAAGTATGATAATTTTGGATATCAGGCTACGAAAGAACACAAATGTAATTTGTTTTAAGGTTTGTCTGTGGCAGCAATAGTTAAGACGTGGCTCAAACCGTAATGGTAAAGGTCCAGGGTTCGAACCTAGTAGCCCTGAATTCTTACAAATGAGCTTGAAAAAAATAAAATGGAAATATCGATATAGGGGCAATAATCGATAATTCAGACAATCAAGATCCAAGTTACTAAATGATATAAAAAGTATTGAAATTTATCACTAATGTGGCTAACTGATAACCTATTATATTTTCATTCAATTTGAGGATGTTTGAAGTATCGATTTTCTTAGCAATATGGCTACAATATAAAATATCGATATTTATTTACATATAACCTCTCTTTATGGAAACTATCAACGAAATATTGCTTAACATTGCAGTAAGTATCGATATTTTTTGAGGGAAATGCTGCTTTGCGAATAGTCGCATTTTCAGTCGATTACTCTCTGTAGTAGAGAACCCGATGCGGGCCATCTGCAAGCAATTCTCATGAAGCTTTCTGATGACTGTTTTAGAACTCACCCTACATTATGAACCGTTTGGAGTTGACTACCTATCGAGGAATCCGTTAAGTGACGATTCCGAAGTGCGGTAAGAGCGATAAAACGATCGTCTATATCGGTGACCTCCTCTCGAGACATCCGGTGACCCTAAACCACTGTAGGTCTCTTAAAGTTGCTCATTTTTAACATCGATAGCCAACCTTGTAGGTTAAGTAGGGTATTATATTGCCATGTAATTTAAGCCTTTGCCTTAATTTTAACCCTAACGCAACCGCAACCGTAAACTAACCCTATTTAACCTAACACGAAACCAATGATTGTTCAATTGAGCTCAAGTTATCACAATTGCAAAGAATTATTTATTTGTCATCCAACTGGTGAGTATAAACGGAATGAAATTAAAGCGGAAGCACATTCTTCCGTCTAGAAGGAGGATATTCGTACTGAATTATCGAAAAGTTATCACGGAAGGTTCGGCGAATGGTGCAAAATAGGCAAAGGTTTGAGATTTCAACCAGTTTTATTAATTATTTCGCCTTTTTTCGGAGGGTTGTTACTCTTAGATAATTAATGCAATAGATAGCCAGAGTCCTCGAGGGTTTTTAATCATACCGCGTGCCCCAATTAGGTTGAATTTTGGACGTGCCCGGAGGGGTCTGTCATTCGCAGGCACGCTTTTTATAATCCCTCGACTGCTGAGAATTGATTTTATTTCCAGATCCGCTTTCTCTCTCGCTGCAGATCCTATCCCGTTCAAAGCTAATTAGCGGACGGCAATATAAAGTTACTAATTAAAAGCGTGTGCTCGTAAGAGGAGCTTTTTGTTTGATAATTATGCCAAGGATGGTAAATTTTATCAAGTTTTTGGTAGTACGATCGTAAGAGATGCAAATATAAACAGTCCTTGGCTAAGTGGATCATAAACTAATGCGATATTTTGAAGAGTTTTTAGACATCTTCGTAGTAACGTGGTTTTTATTGGTTGACCACAGAAGCAAAGTCAGGCCCTCCTCTGGGAAATATGAAAGCAAATAAACATAAGGAATAAAACTGGAAGACACCAGCTGAAATATGCACAGAGGAATAGATCCTCTGGGCCATCAACACTTTCAACTTTTGTAAAGCTCCAGGAATGGATGGGATTCTTCCTTTCTTGTTAAAAAAGTAGGAATAATAATAATTCAACACGGGTTATATTATATATAGAAGCAGCCTAGCATTAGGCTATATACCACAGACATGGCGTAGAGCTTATAGCAAATAGGAAAAAGAGTACACTCCCCAAATCCTACAGACCAATCAGCTTAGCATTCTACAGAAGCGGATGGACAAAAAGTGCTGGTAGACAAACTGCTACATCACTGTGAACAAACATACGGAGTACTCATACATCAATGAAGAATCTGTAGTGAAAAAAAAACACGTAGATCAAACCAAAGACCAAGATCGATCCCCCTAAAAATATTATTAGCATTATTAAAGAGAAATCTTCTGCAGGAATAAAACTAAACTGGAGAGAAAGCAACAACATAAAGAATAACAATTAACGAGCGGACGACGCGGCAAAGGCCGGGACATCCTACCCTCCAGACCGGACCATCGCGACAAGGCCCTCTAACTCCAAGCTAGCAGTAATGACCGTGATAATAGAAAGACGGCAGCGTCAGTGGGCCAGGTCGTCCGAGAGGCTTTTGCGCGTCAAAAGCACGATTCGTAGATGCCCCCCCCCCCGAGAACCTGAGCGGAAAACAAGTAATCGTCCTTACGCGCTTAAGAATAGGCCATACACGGTTGACAATCAGGCACCTGCTCTTGGACCAAGGCCCTCGCAGGTGCCCCTTATGGAGAGAAAGGTTGCTCGATGTGTCCAACATACTGGAAACATGCCATGTCTTGGCTCCCTACATCGAGCCTGTAGGCATGCCATCCACTCTGAAGATGGTACTCGAGCATTGCAACGAGTTTCAACGTCCCCTGTTACGCTTTTTAGGGGAATTTTTTTTTTATTGTATACAGTATGTCTCACGTGTTGTGTGTCTATATGTTTTGTCTAAGTGCTTGTATTTATTAGCGTGAATGGCGATAAGTGATGGTGAAATATAACATCATCATCCCTCCTCTAACGTTGAGAGCGTATGAGTGGGTGTTCGGGGTCGATGGCGGAATATTTATAAAAGTACTCCAGCAGACTGTTTCGGTGCAGCATGTTACACACCCCAAACAAAGCTCTTACAATGATTAAAGGTCCAAAACCAAATTCACCCTTGCATATCTCGAGAAGATGGCATGTCCCGGTGGGAATCCCAAAATATTTTTCTCAATCTAAAAACCTCACGCTTAGCTGCCCATGAATTTGTCCAATATTTTTAGCTCAGTGAGTTGAGAATTGTTTTGACATCTATGACCATAAATTTTACATATATGAAAAGCACGGGAGAATACTTAGATAGGATCGGTCCCAAACGAGAACTACATCATTGCTGGGAAAGAGTGGTATCATACTGGAGAAAATCAAGCGATTAATGAGAATAGATATGGGCTATGGAAAGTAAAGAGACAGATTTTCCAATGGAGAAGAACTTCAACAAATTAGCTTACATTCTGCGAATACCGATCTTAGATAAAATCAGTATTCGGTGCATGACACAGTGTAGTATCATAGGGGAGGAGTATGCTATATGGTTATAAATCATAGAAGTGAGGAGTAAATTTTGGCTACACGTTGCCCTTGTAGTGGGCATTGCACGGAATCCCATGCCTACGAGCCTAAGAAGTCCGGATATCAAAGTAACTGACGACTTATTTTCTGTTGTAGGTCCTGGCCGTATATTTTTTCAAAAACAATAGGTTTGCGCTGTTGCGATAGAAGAACCACTGCTGACCTAGCGTAGTATCTACAGTAGAAAAACGTTGGATGTTACAAGAGTAAACAACGGGCTAGGGATGGATGAGAGGTAGATTCTACAACGAAGAAGAAATTCGGATAATTTTACGTTTGACGAAGGTAGGATCCGTATTCGATTTTTGTTTCATCATTGATGGCACAGAGCACCATTGTATCGGAGGAGAATGTTAAATGACTACAGAAAATTGAACAAATCTAAGGATGAGAAAGGAGGAGAATTAGGTTACAGACAATTCTTCTTTATAAGGTTAACCGAACAACAGTCGTATGGACATGGTGGACAATTGAGGTCATCAGAACGAAAGCATCGTCCTACAGATTGCTGTCTTCTATCATCTCGGAAAAGCCTTTTCCCTCGAGATTGCACCGATTTCGCCCAGTTGGCCCCACAACAGTCACCCACCCCGTTTATTCATCAAGCACCGCTTGTACCGGCCAGGACGAAAAACGGGAAAGCTAAACCAGGGGGAAGGGAGGTTTTCGTGGCCCAGGTTCAGTCCCTAATCGATCAGCACTCTGCAGCTCCCGGCTCTGGGACACGTGTCGACCGTCCAGCATGGATTGAACACCGCCCACAATTTCCCCCGTATTTTACGAGACGTTAAAGAAATTCCGATAAATGCTCCTTCATTTCCACGAGATCGGGCCTGCTCCTTTCGCGTGCGCGATGCCCTGATTTGCATAAACTTTGTAAATATTTTTTTGTTCATGCCCCCCGCAATAAGGACTGGAAGTAAATCATAAATTAGAAAATTTAAATGGTATAGATTCAAAAGAAAGTGGAACAAATTATGAACTTTTCGTCCTATCCGTTCAACAACTTTGACATTGGGACATTACGTAGGACGAAGTAAGACTCAAAAAATTAAAATAAATTTAAAAATCTTACAAGATTATTCTTAACCGACCTAAAAAATAACAACAAAATATTGTCAAAATAGTTCAAACTTTTGGCAGAGGAAAAGTCCATAATTCCTTTTCAGGTCTATCCCGCAACGCCCTTTTATGACCGTAGGTGAATTGTGTATATACATTACATTCTTGGCTCCGTTTATAAAAGTCGCATTGAAGCGCTCCACATATATTTCGACATTATATTTAACGTTTACGTGCTCCTGATAAAATATAATATAGATTTTAATACTGGCATGGGTCTAGGATTCGGATTAACATATTTTACCCTAAGATTATTTTCTTAAATGATAAATATTAATGAGTCTACATAATCTTTAATCTCAGTTTATGACAGATTCATGATATGGCTAAATTGTATAAATTGGAAGAATATTTGTTCTCCTCTCAGAAAAAAAAATATTTTCTGTTAAAACCCACAATGTAGTAAGAAGTATACATTCGAGATAAATATTCACGAATTATGTTGCAACAAGAAGTTAAATAAAATTCCTCATAACAACAGATAGTCAAGCAGCCATGTGTAGAAACAACGTGACGTCACGACTGCCAGGACACAAAAGATTTTTACACAATGAGCCAGTAGGCAAACTGGGCAGAGGTCTTCAAGACATGCCCAGGACATTCACTTGGGATTTAAAAAAGTCAACCTAGACTTTACCTCAGAATAGGTCCAGCAAATCAAGCATTAGAGGGGTTAAAAAAGCCAATAATTAAAAAGAACACTCGCTAAACACATTGACATCTGAAAAATCTACATTTCATGGTTACATTCAATGACGACGTTACGTAGTTTAGGTCATAGGAATGAAGAAACACTGCCACCTTTATATTTGAATGGTAGCATGCCGATCAATGGAGATATAGCCAAGTACCGAGATGGCCCGAAAAAATGAATGACAGCCAATGACCTTTATTCCTTAAAGAAGGGTAAAATCATTGAAGTGTACTTTAAGTATTAAAAAGTACAACAATCAAAACATTTGGTCGAGGAATACCAAACGCCGGATTGCTTCCTAGTATACTCATTTCATCAACATTATCAAGCGACCGCTTAATTGTGATATAAAGAAGTATATATATAGTTGTATATAGTACCAAAAGAAGACACAATAAAGGAATTGCATTAATGACCGTCAAAGAGCTCCTTCAGAGAAGGATCGAGTGAATTGAACTGAACTAAAGAATTAGGATAAGAAAAAAAATCCAAAAGACTGCAGTACTTTAGGGAAAACTCCTGCTTCCTTATGTCATCATCATCATCATCATAATCAACAACAACATAATAATTTAACCTATCGATATATGATCGATCAAGTGTTATCTTTCACTCTACAATCCATTATAAGCACACTGTTCACATTTTGAAGAAAAAATCGATATACCGTGTATCGATAATAACGCTACAACGTAGTTTTCTGTCATTGATATTTGTAAGTTTTAGTCCAATATTTTCCTATTTACCCATGTTATTCGACATTATTTAGTTATTACCTTATTGCAAGTGTTTTTTAATTAATTGTTCTTGTCGATGACTCAATGCGACCTTTATGAACGGAGTTCAGAATGATAGCAGTGTGAAAG
>CM077110.1:18926818-18936837 GCA_039619505.1 Cimex hemipterus | reverse complement strand
ATATATATATATATATATATATATATATATATATTCTGCGGCAGAGAAAACCAGCGAGGCTTTGTGGACCAGCATTTCTAAATTATAGAAAACACTATTCTATTTTTCAAGCTTGAATAATTAACAAATCCGCATTTCTGATCAAAAGTATATCACATCGTCAAATATTGATAATTGAAGGAAATATTTATAATCTTACTTTGATTAATGCGGCCATTCGGAACCAGGTCTTTCTACAAAAAAAAACCCATTTGTAAGTATGTCGGGTTCGAATGCAGGGCCGCTGGATTCGAACCCGGGACCTTTACGTTACAGTGATGAGCGCCGTATCAAAGACGGAACTTTGCGGCCACCGACGCCCCTCAGATACTTTATTATTTTACATATTTTAAGTATGTTGACATAAGATATGTTTATCTTTATGTCTTATCGTAGCTCCATCACTAATATGATACATTATATCGATACAATAAATCGAACTTTGACGAATATCGATTTAAAGGAAAATAACGATATTTTACTATAACAGAAGGAAGTACACGGAAAAAGTAATTTAATTATACACAACATAAGATACACAAATAAAAATCGATTTGTAACATAGATGTTTTGACATTACTGACTATCTGTATGTCTTATAGTAGCACTCTCTAAAACTATCAATACAGTACTAATTGATACAAATATCCATATAATTGCAAACAATATTGCTTGAATTATTTGAATGGCAATATAACCTTCTAAGAAAGAAATATTGAGTATAAAATTCAATTTAGAAATCGATACAATGTTACACGTTACTATTTTGATGTAGTTTACCCGTGGTAGTGCTCCAGTAAAATAAATCTATTTCGGTACTCATCACTATATAAAGAACCGGAGCATTTAGTCCAGTCAACAGCCCAGCTAGAATTCTAGGATTATTAGTAATACAGCTTCTAGAAGACTTTCCTCAATGTACCTTGTGCTGACTTTCTTTCCCGAACTCATAGTCGGGCTGACATGAGGATCTGTAACGTCCGTACCTAAGCTTACTGCTCTTACCGGACAGTCCGATTGTCAAAATGGGTAGCTGATGTAGAGGCTTCACACCCCGAAGGGCTGCTACCACCACGCTCTCACCTCGTCAGAATGGTTAATTCGAAATACATCGGCCAGCTCACCCGCGTACTCCCTAAATAGAGAAGGCGACTCTCTGAGTGTAGAGGCTTCCTTAGCGTAGAAACTTCCGGGAACGCCTCGGCAACGGTTTCGGATTTAAGTGAGATTGCTACCCACCCCCTAGGTGAGCACTGTCTACGGTCAAAGGTCTCCCACCGCGCTAAGCCTACACCTGCTACACGCATTCGAGGGATACCATACGCCAAGCCTAGATGGTCCGATCCTTCGCTTCCCCATGGGTAACCTTGTGCTGAAAAAAAGCTAATCTGTATGACATATCGTTTTTATAGGAGCATGGACATGATTCTACCCCATATTTATAACTAACTTTCAAAATGCTGGCACATTAAGCAAAGCGTTCTCCCCGTCTTCTGCATACATCCCCGGACATCTGATTGACACAAAACCATGCACTTATTAGAATGAACAAGTGGCATGATGGTTTCCAAATTTCTTTCTACTCGATCGAGTTGGCTGTCCTAACGAGACCATCTGATCAATGTTTTATAGCTCATTAATATTTACTTTTTTAATCAAATTTATTGTTTCATCAGAGAGGAAAATTAAAAACCCAATTAAGGCACTCGATAAGTGGTTCTGGAAAGGTTGAAATTAAACTGAATTTATTTAGTATTAAACCGGGTAAAAGTAATCATGCCACTTTGTAAAGTTCAACAAGTTAACAACTAAAATTGTTTTTATTTAGTTTTTATGGGAAATAAACAAGTAAACGCTTATTTTAATTTGAATTTATATGGCTCGCTAGCGTTTATGCAAACGCCATTGTGCTTTACAGGCTACAGGTTCAGTTTGAATGTTTTAATGGTTTATATTTAAATAAATATAATATTATAGACAATATAATAAATATATAATAGTAATTAATAAAACGACAAAAATGCAGATAGTTTGGAATAAACAACAAAATCCAAGTGTCCGGTTTTCGTCTTTGATTGCATACTGCTGACCTCCTTTTTAAACGCATCTATAGACCCGAGGTTTAATCGTGATGTTTTTTGGCTACTCTTATGCCTTAATTAATTACTTAATTTCGTCTGCGATCTATGGACAACGGTGGATAAATAGCGGGTACGGCCCACGCCAAAATGTCGTTTAGTACTATTTAATCTACTGTTAAGCCTTTAGTACTTCCATCCGTCTCTGCCTTTACGGATGAGAAATTGACGCGATTTACTTTGAAAAAACCGCCCCAGTGGTTGATTGCCGTCTGTTTTGACCAATTCACGTTGCCAACAAAACTTTTGCTGAAAGGATTTCCAATTTTCAAAATCGATTCGATGATTCTATTGCATTATTATGAGACAAAACCGTAGAATATAAAACGTCTAATTTTTTTTGTAAAACATAAATCATTTATACCACGGATGAAATTGTACACAGGCTGGTTTAAGTGAGATTAATGAGTTATAAATAAATTACCTTTTTTTGATGCCCGAATCAAATCAATATTCACCTGGAGTGTTTCCAATTTTTTGTTTTAAATATATATTATTTTCGTTTAGCCTTTATACATGGTGGTCTTAGATCATCCTATTTTAGCTGGTTTAGTGACTGGGAGTTTTGTGGCCCTGAGAGGGGCCGGTGTTGAGTTTGGTGAAGCCGTGACGACGGATCGAGGCCGTGACCGTATGAGTGGCGCCGTCGGTGGTGGTCTGTGACCGTTGGCTGAGGTCCGGTCGTAGTGAGTCGGTTGACTCCGCATAGGCCGAAGTACTGGGCAATAGCGTCTGGCGTTCGCGGCCAAGTGGGCCGTTTAGAAGGCGGGATCAGGCTAATGCTGCGAGTACTTGTCGTCGACGGTGTTCCTTTTGTGACGGCTCGTCGCGATGACGAGCAGTCTTCTGATGTCATCCATTAGTGTGGACGAGTCTGCTTATGTTGTCTATTAGTGATGTTTGAGACTTCGTCGCAAGGACGAGTCTCCTCTGCTTATATAGGAAAGTGCTCTACTCTGATTGGCTGCAAAATGGATGGCGGGAACATTCTACAGATCGTAGTGACATCTTGTGGTAGCTTCAAGAGGCCACTACAGCTGGTTTTGTTTGTCAGATGCTTTTTAACTAGTAACGTTGATTTTTCTTAATGTAACGGAGAATGATAGGAGGATGAACGTAAATCCGCGTATATCTTCTTTCATTCTCCTATCATTCTGGCCTCCGTTTACGAAAGATACGCAATCACAGTTGATTAAATCATAAATCATAAAACATCCATGCAAATAACAACCAACAAACCTGCTAAACAAGAAGTTTTCTTCATTCTACTCCTCCAAAAACTATGGCAAGCATGGTCAATTATAATTAAATTTTGGGCAAGATAAACCTTAGCCAGAGGATTTAAGCTTGATAACAAGTGGTCCTTTATTAACCGACGCAGAAATGATACCAGCGCGTTACACATCTTGGCGTATACTTAAGAGCTATTCAGACCTTCGTTTAGAACTAATAAGCGATCATAGTCAAATGATAATTGTCGGGCAAACAAAACCATCCATAGAAACTGAAAGAGAATTTTTTAGGTGGCTTAGAACTCCTGTTTTACAGATTATCTTGCCAAAAATTTGTTAATAAGTCAATGAATACCATTTCTAAGCATGATTAGCTTGACGATGCTTCTCCTTAGCATGGAGGAATTTTATTTTTTGTGTTCTATGAATGGTTTTGCCCGAGGCTAGAATTTACTTATTTTGCCTTCACGAAATAAAAACCTACTGGCTAAAACGGGTCTTCAGTATTAGAAATATCGACCACATTTTCACTTGAACACTCTTGATCAAGGTACAGTCGTAAATAAGAAAGCAAGCTCAGATGTTACTTCAAAGCTTCCTACATATTTTAAGGTCGTCATCAGGGGAAAAAAAATTCTACCAATTGACATATTTATGCTTTTTACAGGCGATATCTAATTTCCTTGAAGACAGATTCAGTCCCAACGTTGTCAAGTACTGTGAGAAAACGCGTCCGACAGACAAAACCACCAATGATAGGGCATACCAAGATGACCAACGACCACCATGTACAATGCCCAGAAAGAAAGAAAAAAATTAGAAACACGCCAGGTGAATGTATGACAGCATTGATTCGAGGTAAAAAAAAAGGCAATTTACTTATAACACATTAATCTCACTTAAACAAGACGGTTGTAAATGTTTCATGTTTGACGGTACAAATGCAGCACTTTATAACTTAAATTGCAGTTTTGTTCTCATATAAAAGCGTCAGATCGATTTTGAAAATTGGAAATCCTTTCAGCAAAACGTTTTGTCGGCAACGTGAATTGGTCAAAACAGACGGCAATCAACCACTGGGGCGGTTTTTTCAAAGTAAATCGCGTCGATTTCTCATCCGTAAAGGCAGAGACGGATGGAAGTACTAAAGGCTTAACAGTAGATTAAATAGTACTAAACGACATTTTGGCGTGGGCCCTACCCGCTATTTATCCATCGTTGTCCATAGACCGCAGACGAAATTAATTAATTAATTAATTAATTAATTAATTAAGGCATAAGAGTAGCCAAAAAACATCACGATTAAACCTCGGGTCTATAGATGCGTTTAAAAAGGAGGTCAGCAGTACGCACTCAAAGACGAAAACCGGACACTTGGATTTTGTTGTTTATTCCAAACTATCTTCATTTTTATTGTTTTATTTATTACAACATATTTATTTTAATATAAACCATTAACTACCAGACCGCATTTCACGATTTCTAAATATACAATTAAAACATTCAGATTGAACCTGTTGTTTGTAAATCGCACAATGGCGTTTGCATAAACGCTGGCGAGTCATATAAAGTCAAATAAAAAAGAAAAAAGAAAAAAAAAGCGTTTACTTGTTTATTTCTCATAATAACTAAATGAAAACAATACTAGTTGTCTCAAATTGGAAAACACAAAATTAATAACTTGTTGAACTTTACAAACTGGCACGAATCCTTTTACCCGGTTAAGATCAATACTAAAATAAATTCAGTTCAATTTCATCCTTTCCAGAGCCACTTGTCGAGTGCCTTAATTGGATTAAATTTTCTCTCTGGTGAAACAACAAATTTGATTAAAAAATTAAATATTAATTTTTTAAAATAAAATCATGGCAGATGCTTTATCTAAGGAATACACCCACAAAAAAAAAAGGACACTCGTATTTTGTTATTTATTTCAAACTACGTTCATTTTTATCATTATATTAATTAAAACATACTTATTTTAACCTAAAACAATTGAAACGAGTTCACAAAACCGTTCGTTTTAATCAAACATTTTCTAATTATGATGGTTTGAAAGAAAATTCATCAAAACGGAAAATGTAACAATATATTAAAATTAATTTAACAATTTATTAGATGGTCATAATGAGTTATTAATATGAGTTTCCAAGGATGTTTTTGCCCGTCAACTTCATCATTTGACCAACTACGATGGCTTATTTTTTGTAAACAAAGGTCAGAATTGTAGCTCGATTGAGGCAAATATTCGCCAACGTTCCGAGCATTTTACCTTAATGGTTCTTTTTTAGCAGGTTTAATTATCAATATTTATTTTACCCTCAGCAGAATTAAAAAAAAAAACAATTTTTTGATAAACAGATGCCAGAATAATAACAAATAAATGCAAAAAGATAAACTTCTTTTGGGTAAACACACTCAGAAACAGCAAAACGTAACTTCGTTGACGTGTATTTACTTACATCGCGCTATCATTCTGGCCTCCGAGTAAAGAAGGTACGATTAAGTCGTTAATTATGAAACTTTTCAAACAGGGAAAATAACCATGGAAAATACCAGGAACCATGCTAAATTAAAAGCATCTAGCAGCCCAGAAACCGAAATCGTTGATTGTTTGGAAAAGTAACTGAACAGGAAAAGTGTTAAGCCTGCCGTTCTAAGCACGAGAAAAGGTCATCTTATACAAACGGATAGTACAGAGATAGCAGGATGTAACGTACAACCACGAAAGTTCAATAATGGAACATGTCAGACAAGCAAAACAAAAAACCATCCATGAAAACTTGTAAAACCGAGACAAACCTGTAAAAAATGGAGCATTATCGAACTAACCAGGCCTAGAAATCATGGTAAGCATTGACTTTTAGAGAAGACTCGGTAATAAGAAAGGCTAGCCGGATAAAAAAAATGGTTTTTCGTAAATATTAGAATGTAACATGAAGTGATATAAATTTACTTATTATTTTACCCTCCTTAACCAAACGGTAGGTACAATGCAGTAAACAATAAAAACGTATCGAACAGATAAAACCGTCCGTGGCAACTTAAAAAATTGTTAGCTATGAGGAGTAATATCTTGAGGCTATATAATACATATCTATATAGTATAGCTAGTACATTGAAGCGGTGGAGGGGGGCTAAGCAGCCCAGAAACAAAAAGTTGAAAACGTTTTCAGAATGTGACTGGGTAAAAAAAGTTAAGTCGGAAAAACGTTCGTGGAAAACGGAATGATAGTAGAATGTGATTTATGTTCTGGGTACATTTACTTAGATCCCACTATCAGTGTGGCCTCCGTATCCAAAAGGTATGCAAGTGTAATGGGTTAAACAATTTATCCGAGAGGCAAAACAATCCATGGAAACTTAAAAAAAAAACTGGACCTGTTAAACAAGAAAACTCTTAAAGCTAACACCGCTCTAAGCTTTGACATTTTAGGAAATTTTGGTTAATTAATTAGGTAAGCAAAATGTAACAAAGGAGTATTAAATCTTGTCAAACTTATGTAACAGACCTCGGTGATCTACCTACGGTTATTACATATTGAAATGTAAGCATACTTTAGCACCCCATCATCGGGCTCTATTTTAAACCATGACCGGCCCTGAGATGATAATGGCCATATCCAGGACGACCGGAAATTAAAAGACTACAAATAATAAAGCAATTGTGGGTAAAATTTCAAATAACCCTTTACTAAACTTTACAAGTATATTTGAACTTTTTTCATTTTATCTACTTTCGCCACAAAGTGCAGATAGATCCTGGAAAAACACCAAACCGAATTTAATCCGTCATTGTATTTATGGACGACGGAATGATGTCGAGATGAAACGGATATTGAAGTATATCCAGTTTCATTCCGCTATCATTCCGGCTTCTGTTAATAAAACAGACCGAATTAAAGGAATTTGACCAAAATTGATGGTTGTTAAATGTCAAAACGCTTATGACAGAAACAACGTGTAGTTTAGGAAATGTTAATGTATGATGTCTATTTACTTACCCTGTTATCTTTCTGGACTCGTTAATAAAATTACCTATTAATTTGTACAAATAAACTTTTATCATGATTACGTTCGATTTTTTAAAAATATATTTTACTGTGTAATACATCGTTATAGTCTGTCCTGGATGGAAGAAATTTTAAGTAAATGTCATATGTAGATGATGTTTTCCCTCTCGTTTATTGTTTTCTTTCTTCATCTTTTTCTTTTTTACAATGTCGATAATAAACGCTCAAATATAAACACTATCAAAATTATGTAATATATATATATATATATATATAGAATGTTAATTTGTAGAGTCACGTGTGTTCATCAGAGAAATTTGAACGAATTCCATCGATGTAAGACCCGATTTAAATGCTACGCCCTTCTTTAAAATAGACCGTACAATTGTTAGGTGAATCGAACTTACGGCTTTTTCCCCTGGTGTTTCCTTACAGGACGCAGTGAATGAAAATTGAATCTGAGGGCTTATGTATATTCACTAACGTGGCACATACTGTACTGAAGGGGGCGGCGTTCGAAGGGCTCGACGGGGGCGGAGAAGGGATAAAGAGGCGGCAGGGGTCGCCCCACCTCTCCAAAATTCCTACACTTGGCTCAATCTTTATACTATGAAGTGTATTTCAGACTCCACGGCTTCCCCCCCCCTTGGCATGTGTTCACTTGTAACAATAGGTGGAGAAAGGCAACGTCTAAAGCTTTTTTAACGCGAGTTTGCAACAGTAGAGGTCATTCGGGGTGCCGGTGTTTTTGAAATAAATACCCATTTATAAGTTGGGTTCGAACTCAGGACAACTGGATTCGAAGATTTAAGAGAATGTTCAAAAACTCTCACCTGATTGGGGATCCTATTGGATTGTATGGAGATAAAAGGACTTCGACTCAGCAGAGTAGTTTCCCTAGAAAACAAGTATATATCCTTTTTGATCTATCTTGATGCTAACGAGCTTAATTCATACAACAATCAATTCAGCAAGCACTCCGACATAAACCATTATGATTTTATTACCGTGCCAAGAAAAGGACACTATGTCCTTCTTTAAAGAAATGAAATACCTAGGCATCATCTTTGACCAAAGACCGTCTTCTGACAACTGAATAAAATCACACAATGAGCGGATATCCAAAGATATCCTTTTGTACCCACTAATTGTTACAATTCATGAGAAGCGTCTGGATCATAGTACTCTCAGAGGCTAACGTGTTTCGGCTATTACTGGAGCAATGAGGACCATTGTACAGCTGCACTGGGAGTCGCCTGAATCTACGATTACTAATGATCGTGATACAGGAAGAGGTTTCTATTCAGAGGCTGGTAGATGTAAACGCCTTTGTAGGAAAATCTGAGCAAATTCAATATGTCTTGCTACCGTGTATGGGGTTGTAAAACTATAACCTGCGGCGGTTTGGTTGCGAAGGCAGAGTTGAAGACAGGATCCTCACTGCTCAGAAATTATCCTACCTGGACATTATTGGAAAAAGAGGATGGCACTCAAAGCTTCCTTTGAAGTCGTCCTGAATGTACTGCCCCACACATCTTCATCCAGGGAGAATCTAGAGTCACTATTCAGGTACTGGCAAACGTAAACGGCTTTGAAGGAAAATTCAACGACTTATGGTTATGCACAGGGTTGTAACACTATGATAACATGCAGCGGTAACAATTGAAGGCAGAGATGAAGACATGATCCTCAGTACTGCTCAGAATTAGCCTGCCGGAATCTACCACCACCACACATCTTCATCCAGGGAGAGACTAGAGTCACTATTCAGGGATTGGTGGATGTGAACGCCTTTGTAGGAAAAGCTTAGGGCTATGGTTATACACCAATGGACCTTCGGTAGTTTCGTGAACTTGGACATTTTAGCTAAGGTCCACAATACTGCTCACAGGCTAGCGCACTTGGACATTATTCGGGCAATAAGGACGACTTGCACTTCTTCCCTAGACTTCTTTCTTAATTTATTACCCCCAAATCAACGGGTCCTAGAGGCTTAATTCACACGCTAATCTATATCAGGAAATATAAAGGAGTAGTAAAAGTTTCGGGAAGAACTTCAGCCAGACAAAATACACGATACAGCAACTAGGAAAAACGGAGTTCAGACCATGCCGACTTTATCTAGTATAAAGATGGCTCCAAGATGGAGTACGGGTGTGTATGTATGGAAACAATACACCTATCCGCCCTGAACCTTTTTGTACCTTCCAATTCCAACAAATCTATCAGAAAATGGGTTAAGAATAAGCCTTTGGTTCTATGGGTAGAGAGGCGAAACAGTTCACTTTAAGGGCCATCGAAGAAACCGACGTTGGTACTGCTAAACTTAGGTCACGTTAGTAGAATGATAGTACGACGTTAAATCGGCACTGCAAATTCCGGAGGCATATGCTTAAACAGAAGAACAAGAAAAATATATCTTCGGTCTTATTTTATGAAACCATATTTGTACCGCTACGGGTAGGTTATAGGTTATACCACCCTGTACGGTTCCCTTTGTAAGAGAAAGTTTAAATAAACTGGGAAACCGTCACCTAATGCTATGATTTCGCCGGTCACCACTTCTAAACATCCCATAAACTTGAATATACTGTTTA
>CM077110.1:18875002-18916818 GCA_039619505.1 Cimex hemipterus | reverse complement strand
GAGTTTTTTCACTTTTCCAATCGCCTTGAGGTGGTCAGCGACGGTCGTTTTACTGACTTTGAGTTGCTCTGCAAGTTCTCGAACAGTTGTTTTGGGGTTTTCTTCCACCACTGATCGCAGAACATCATCATTAAGAGAGGAAGGCCTTCCACGACCTTCTTCATCTTCAAGGCTGAAATCTCCCTCCCGAAATTTTTTAAACCACCTTTGCACAGTGCACTCATTAACACAACCCTCGCCCCAGACTTGGTTAATGTTTCTAGCCGTTTGGGCTCCGCTTCGGCCGAGTTTAAACTCGTAAAAGAAAATCGTACGAAATTCTCGCTTTGACATTATAAGGATGACTGAATTATTTCCAAGTAGCGGAATGCTACAGAGGTAAACAAACAATATCATTTGGAAGAGGATTAATAAGTGTTGACAGTCATACAAATGAGTAATCCTGTAAACGTAAACAGAATATTTTATATAGATTTTTTTTAATGAAAACTTAAAATCCTGCATTATTTTCCGGACAACCCAATAGAAAGAAATTATACTAACAATAATAAAACAGAAAATAAACTATACAACACAATCAGCAATAATACAGAGTAAACACTAAGACTTGATTGATCCAGTGACTATAAAAAAAAATGGTTTAATATTTTTTAGACTAGTTTCAAATTTTTATATTTTTTTATATTATACTTATTCAGATATCATGAGATGCGATCTGGTGTGATGTAGGTATCAGAAAAACATTTTCTTTGTCGTGCCAATGTTTCGATCTTTTATTGAGATTGTCTTCAGGGCCTGGGATTTACAAACATTGTTTACATTTAGAAAATACATATAGAATGTATTTTACGTATCCTATATACATTTTCTAAACATAAACAATGTTTGTAAATCCCAGGCCCTGAAGATGATCTCAATAAAAGATCGAAACGGCATGCAGGACTCTGATTATCACATGTTATGACCAAAAGTAAAAAAAAAAATTAAATTCACTAATTTGGTGGTCCACTTGACCTATTTAATATATTGCAATTAATTAAGGTTTTAGTTGAGATAAAAAAGCCAATGGCACGAGGGGATTCAAACCCCGATCTTCGGTAGATACGCCGCTGCTCTATCGCATGAGCTATCGTGAACACTTGATCCACTCGGACAACCACTTTCCATCTCAACCGCATTAAAAAAAAAAAAAAAAAAAAAAAAAAAAAAAAAAAAAAAAAAAAAAAACTCTTTTTAATGGTTCTTTACCAGTGCTCAGAGCAAAAGAGTCAAGGGAGTTGAGTTGACAATCAATGTTCTATCATTTGCAGCAGTTCTTCAACTTAGGTTGAAGGGTTGTGATTGGCGTTGTTGAAATGGCCCTAAAGAAAATAAGAAAGAGGAATTAAATCAGGTGTCTTGAGGAGGCCCAAAGATCCGGTCATGAGGTCCTATCCACCTATCCCAAAAGTGACAAATCTCACACTCAAAGAATTGTGTGCGGAGCACCCATCAAACGAGAGTATCCATGGTGCAATCAGATTTTAAATTGTTCTGAAAATGCTATGGTAAAAAGAAAGCGGCAGCATAATTTGGACAAGGAACTGAATATTTTATTGTTTATTTGCCAAAATCTGAATTCCTGTCTCTGAAACGGAAGATTTTAGGTTTTTCAATAAATTAAATTAGCGATATATTCTGGACTTAGAATTTTGAGCCGTATCACTTTCATCTTGCACAGGGACTTCGGGTTTCTGATTATGACAGGTTATGGTAAAAAGTTTTTAAAAAAAAATTAAAATTCCTGCCTTGCATATAGTTGCAATGATTTTCTCTTTTCACACTTTTCACTCGGAGAGGAACACGTGTTTTTTTTTTCTTCTTCTCCTAGACGTGTTCTCTCTGACCCCCAAGTTCGAACGCTTCCGTCTTTAATAAAAAAGCTACGCAAACAAAATAAAGCCAATGAAAACACTGTAAAGAGCCGGCAATGGCTTAGGAACAGTACAAACAAAGAAGGCCAGACGATTTTCTCTTTTCAACAGTGCTAAGAGTGAAAGAGTCAAGGGAGATGGATTGACAACTCCTTTTTTTTATCCTTTGCCGCAGTTCTTCAACTGAGGTTGCTGGGCTATGATTAGCACAGACACTGTTCTTTAAATGGTCCCGCAGAAAATAGTCAAGTGGAGTTAAATTAGATGACAGAGGAGATCAACTGATCAGGCGATGAATTCCTATCCATATCCCAGAAGTGATGATTCACATAACATCTCACTTGCAAAGAACTGTGTGCATCCATCACTGGTTTTCAGTGTAAAATATCCGTTAAAATGATGTGTCACGACGTATAGGGTATTGTAAATTTTGAAATTGAACTGGCCCTGAGGTAGCGTGTATAATTTGTCAACGCTCCATGCTTATTAAGCCTTTAAGCGTAATCATCGTTTATGTTGATTGAAGAAATTGTGGAAGAGCGTAGTGTTGACAAGTAATTGTTCGCCATCTGGAGAAAAATCGGTAAAGAAGCTTGACAAGTTGAGATTGATTTATTTCACCAAGTGGGTATGAATTATCCAAAGCCCATAGAAATCTACTCTTTGAAATTTGTACGTCTCTACGCGTTGCGCCGCCAAACCATTTCTTGATTGAATCATCAGGCGCAATGAGAATTGGATCCTGTACAATAACAGTAGGCGTACAGTTTGGCAGTTGGACAAGGATGAAGCACCAAAACACTTCCTGAAACCAAATCTGCACGCAAAAAAGGTTATGGTGATTGGTGGCGTACTGCTCAGGTTGTTGACTATAATTTCCTGAATTAGGGTGAAACTCACAGTTAGGCAAGGAATTGCACGGGAAACTGCTGGATTGTTGTCCGACATTGTAGAACCGTAAGGGGCTGATTCTTCTTCATAAAAATACCAGGCCACATGTCACAATGCGAACCGTGCAAAACTTAAGGACTTGAGATATGAAACCTTACCGCACCCTCCGTATTAACCCGACTCGCCTATAGACTTCAAATTTTTTGGGCATTTTGATCATTCTTGAGGGATACAATGTTTAGAGAATGCCAAAAACGCCTTCCGAGACTTAATTGTGAGTGAAAATTAATATTTTCATGCCAGCAGGACAAAAGCCCTTATTACACGTTGGCAAATATGTATATAACCATTATGGAAAATATTTCAAATAAATCTTTATTTTATAAATGTTAAAACTAGTTTTGACTGCCTTTTCAAAGCCTGCATTTTTTTGCACTTGATAGAGTTTAGATTAAATTGAAATTTATTATATTATTACAGGGGATCTGTAGGTGAGCTTGTAAATAGGAAAGAATGTATTTAATAATGAAAGAGAGTTATATGAGGCCGAGGTGTGCCCCTGGACGAAGAAAACACCAAATTGAAAAGTCATAAGCTCATTCATATGTTTGTGAAGAGTTGTGATCGTCTAGTGAACTTTGAATTTGTGATACATTGAGTTAGTTTTGATTTTTTTTTTTTACCTCTAATGATTCCACCTTCAAGAGGAGCAAGAACATCAACTATCGGGTTGAAAAAAATAAGTACATAACATTTTTCAATAATTCGATTTTATCTCAATTGTTTGTAGATACAATATATAGTTATCGTTGTTTACCCACACTGCAAAGGGATTAGTTGTGTTTTTATTTACCAGTTTTGTTTGAGATCTTTTATTTTTACAAGTTGTTCTTTAATATTATTTTTTAATTACTTAATTAATTTTTTCTTTAATTACAACCTCAGGCAGCTAGGAAAATTTGTTTGGATACTTCAGGAGAAAGCATAGTCTGAAATTGGTTTTCTCAGTTCAGAAGAGGAAATTTTTATTTTGAGGACACGAAATGCTTCGGCCATCCTTCAAACAGTATTGATGCCTTAGTCGCTCGGAGTGTTGTCGTTAAAATTCTCTTGTACGCCGACGACATTGTTTTGATTACGAATTCGCCGGTTACCCTCCAAAGAAATATTAAAAAGCTAGAGGAGTATTGCGATCAATGGAGCCTTACGGTGAACCTTGACAAGTCAAAGATTGTCCCCAGGTGGAAGGTTGGGGAAAAATGAGAGATGGGTGTTGCGGAATAGGAGAATTGAAGTAGTGAGCGAGTATTGTTATCTGGGAGTAACGCTTACTCCAAAACTGTCGACGGTCAAACATGTAAAGAAGAAAGCCATGACAGCAAAACTGGCTATAAATAAGGTTTGGTCTGGCCTAATTTCAAACTACCTTGTTCCAATAAAAAGTAAATATCAAATTTTCACAGCTGTTTGTCGAGCAATTCTTTGCTGTGGAGGTCAGGTTTGGGGCTATCGCGAATATGAAGAGATTGAAAAAGTTCACCGTTTTTTTGTTCGTAAGTTGTTTGCCCTGCCATCATCAACTCTTAATTATGTGTTGTATATTGAGACTGGCATAGAATTGTTGTTTGTTTATACTTTAAGGTTACATTTTAATTACGGTTTTTAGTTGAGATGAAAAAAGTTAATGGCACGAGAGGGATTCGAACCCACGACCTTCGGCTAGATACGCCGCTGCTCTACCACCTGAGCTATCGTGACCTCGATCCTCTCGGACATCAACTCATCTAAAAACCGTAATTAATTGTGTTATATTAATTGGTCGAACGGACCACGAAACCAGTGAATTAATGATTTAAAATGAAGTATACTTCACTAAAGCTCTCCGTCGCCATTTCAATTGTCGTCGAGAATCCAAACATATTACACGATATTTGAAATATGGCAAAAGGAGGCAAAACTCGTAAGGTGAGGTTGAGATGGGGAGTTGATGTCCGAGAGGATCGAGGTCACGATAGCTCAGGTGGTAGAGCAGCGGCGTATCTAGCCGAAGGTCGTGGGTTCGAATCCCTCTCGTGCCATTAACTTTTTTCATCTCAACTAAAAACCGTAATTAATTGTGTTATATTAATTGGTCGAACGGACCACGAAACCAGTGAATTAGTTACATTTTAAGTTTATTTTGAAATCGCTTCAAGCTCCTGATTCTCGCCTGGCAAAAATTTCATCACTTAAGCGTAAAATATCCTGGTTCAGATCCTGGAATTCTCTTGCGGAGAGGTATAATGTGGCTCGGTTCTCTTCGGACAATTTTGCAGCGTGGTCTGAAATGTTTTCCAATCTTCTTCATATCATGGGGACTCGTCATCGAGAGAGTTGTATTTCTCGTGCTGTGAACTCAAATAGATTCCAACTCTACAAGGAGTTGAATCACTCCCTAACTCCCTGCAATGTTTTTTCGGCTCCAGCAAATGATGTTCCGTTCTCTTTTTTCTGCTGGTGGTTTAAAATACGGGGGGGGGGAGTTGTTCCTGAATTTCAGGCCTTGGGTTGGGATACTTATGCCACTGCAGTGTGCTCTCTATGTAACTCAGGTGATCGTGAGGATGCATTTCATTTTCTTCCTAGATGCTCAATCCTGAACGAATTGAGGTGGTATGTGAGGAGGGGTTTTCTGACGAGGGAAGAGCTCATAGCACTTCTGAACGGCTCCGATTGCCAGGGTCTTGTTGATTTTGCTCAGAAATCCAGGTTTTACAGGTATGAATACATTGGAATGTAGGGAATCAACATTCTGTTGGTCTTATTTTGTTTCTTTTTGTAGTCTTTTTTATTTGTTATTTATTTTATTTTGTTCTGTTTGTATTAACATATATAATTTTTTTTTAAATGCGAATCTGTTTGCCTGTGGGGGACCCCTTGTAAGTTGGAATCTTGGAATTCTTTGAGGTGTCATTTTTATTATTTTCAAAGCTTATCGCAATTCAACCTTGTAATACGAAAATCCAGTAAATAATTGTAACCACTGAAGTTCATATTTTAAATTGTCCTTTTCTTATGATTATATTATTAAGCATATTCTTGGGATAGTTATACACTCCGAACTCTGGCTGACGGTTTTAACACCATGCCATAATAATACTGTGCTTTTATTTTTTAACTCTAAATTTTTTTCATTTTGTAAATAATGTATATCTATCTATCTATTTTAGTCGCTCAAATGTGTGAAATTCCTTACCATAAAAATTTGGTAATGTGCAATAAAAACTTTGAAAAATGCAATACCCAATCATGTTAGACTCTACGTAAAAACTAATGAAAAAAAGCTTTTTTAAAATGAAACATTTCTCCTACAATATATTTAAAAAAAAAATTTTTTTATGCGCAAATTAAATATTGAAGCATAAAAATTATATTTGTTCATTTTAATTAAAATTTATCATCGGTACATTTCTTAATATTTTCTTGCGGAACAATGTCACTCTAAATATCTTTCAATGTAGAAAATGTGCATTCTACTTCTATGAAAGGAATTTTTGTAGCAATACAAGTTTAGGTTGGCTTTTTTTCCACCTGTGGTAACGCTTGCTTCCATTCCATCATTGAATTTCTTGAAAATTTCATAATCAAGATATTTTCTAAAAATGTCATTTATTTGATCTCAAATTTGAATTCCTTGCTTTTTAACCACGTCCAATGTTTTTCTAACACCTTCAATGGGTTTTATCTAGTCTCTTAAACTCCTCGAACTTTTCACCACATCCACAATGGCAAAAATCGATTTTACATTAAGCACAAATTGCGCTTTGTCATTAATATGAAATATCTTTTTTTTTTTTTTTTTTTTTTTTTTTTTTTTTTTTTTTTTTTTTTTTTTTTAATTGGAAAAAGTTGCCTCTGCTGAATAGTGCCACTTCCAGCTAAGTTTCCACAGCTTAGTGACATTACGTCTTGGGAAGAACATTGACGGTACATAATATTTTTTATTCTTACTAGTAATTAATATTTGAAAGTTACTATTTACAATTTTAAGGGGGTAAAAAATAAAACATGCTTCATGTATGTATTTCTAAAATAGTCTGCTGCCACGTTTTTTTTTTTTAAACCTTAACATGTGCAACCTGACTGACTGGATCAATTTTATTGACCCTTTTGTTTATGTAAATTTGTTATTTGTGATTTGGAGGAGGCAATTAATTTATTTTTCAATTAGTACTTAGTCATTTAATGTATTTGAATTTTTTAAAGAAATAATTTTTTTATTTTATTTTATTTTTCATAAGGAGCAACTGCCATGCAGATGTTTTGAAGACAATGCGTAAATTCTACGAGAAGCCGCACTTCCTACCCGAAGACGCTGAGCACTCGCACGTCGATTTCGTCTTCATGGGATACCAGAAGGGCGCATACATGCACGTAAGACACGTAAAATGGCATCATCCGATCGGTAGAATTACAGCTCGGTTTTTTTCAACAGCTGGACTACATAAGCAGGCTGATGTGGCAGGCGCAGCTACGCGGGCACAAAACCTGGCGATTAAATCCACCGCCGGAATGTGAGGACATTTGCCCGAGTCATACATTCACCGTACACCCTGGTGATATTAGTGAGTATATATATATTTATTTTTTTAAATTTGCTGTTAATTATTTAATATTTTTTTTTTAATTTTTAGTTCTTCTTGACACAAGACAATGGTACCATGATACACACATCAAGGATGGTGAGTTCTCGTTAACAGTTAGTTCTGACTATGGCTAATGCCTGTTTTTACTTTTTAATTTATTTGTATATACTAATCTTTTTCAATGTTTTTATCGATACTTTATTTAAATTTTTTTAGGCAAGTTTTAACTTTTGACTGTAACCCCTTAACATGTTCCTAATTTTTATCTATATTTATTTGTTTTTAATTTCCGTATTTTTGTGTGATATTGTTTTGATCTCGATGTTTTAGACATCTATGAACATCCTGATCTGCCTATTCTTTTTATAAATAGTTTTTACTCCTTCTGTGGATGCTACAATGCGCCTTTTTTTAACTGGAAGTATAATACAAATGTCCTCAGGCAAAATCAACGAAAATGTTTTTAAAAGGAACTTTTATTTAAACTAACTGGATACAGGTTTTAAGATGTTCTACTGCCATAGAGACAAAGAGAATTATTAATGAGCTTTAAATGTATCGTTGTAAAGAAATCAATTAGGAGAGGGAGAAAATGCAGTTTTATGTTACACAGTTTCTAAGAATAGTGTCGTCTACACGTGACATACATCCGTGAGAAAGTGTTACGCGATTTACTTGGATTCAATCGTATTCGCATGGCTTATATGTAGAGATAATTTGACCTAGCACCTCCCTCCTCAAGTTTTAATATTTTATTACATCTCATTTTATCAAACCGTAGATTCCCTAATAGAAAGGAAACGTATTTGCACGTCATAACCGCTCAGGTAAATTCTTCTCTGGACATGTCATCGGATCATTTTTTTTTTTTTTTTATCAGCTGATTGCCAGAGCCACTTGCAACATCATATAGTAATGAATTAGTTCAGAATAACAATTAATTTATTAATACAATGATTACAAATATTATTTTAAAATAATCATAATCTTTTGTTTATATTCTTCAAGAAGTCCTCTAGGGGGGGGCGTCGGTGGCCGCAAGGTTTCGTCTTTGCCACGGCGCTCATCACTGTAAGGTCAAGGTTCCGGGTTCGAATCCAGCGACCCTGCATTCGAACCCGACATACTTACAAATGGGCTTTTTTTTTTTCAAAAACACCGGCACCCTGAGGGTTTATATGGCCTCTGCTGTTGCGAACCCTCGTTAAAAAAAAAAAAGTCCTCTACTGCAGAGATCACCTAATTGGTTCTATCCTCAATGGAACAGGAGATTATTATCTCTTATCCTATTATATTTCCCATTTTGTTTTTACATCACAGTACCTTCCTCCGTTTCTCTTCATAGAGTAGACACATTTTCCAGTGTTACAATGCTATCACACGTGCACATATCGTCTTGTACCTGGTTTATCTTTTTTTTAGTAATATTTACAGACACCGGTTGGACCTAAGTCTAACCTTTAAACGTGTGCGTCTCTTTTTTTTTTAATATTGATCATTGAAAACCAGGGTGTTGTCGAAATGTCAGGAAACATATTTTATTCAGCAGCCCCTTACCAAAGTCACTGTATTGAGTCTGCCATCTATTCATGCCTCTTGCTTTGGCCATTGGATAATCGTCATGGTAATCTGATATTAAATAATGCTCGTTCTCTGGTTGCTTTTCCCGCTAACAAATCTGCTTTTCCATTTCCATAAATTCCACAGTGAGCTGGAATCCAAAACAAGAGCTTTATTGCTTTGTGACGTTATTAAAGTTTTTATAAAATGAGAGAAAAAATAAAAACAAAATAACCACAAAAATAAAAATTAATTTATTGTTGAAATGGAAATTTGAATCTAATTTGATGAAAATAATTAAACGTATAAAATAAAAAAAGTAAATAACTTACAATTGGATGTGAGGTAAAATCTCAAGCAACCTTTTAAACTTTTTCAAAGTAAATACTCAAAAATAAACGTTCTTAATTTTTATAATTTAAAATATTTTCAAAATACTTGATTAAACACCTTCCAAAATATTTTGTTTCAAAAATTTAAATATTTTTTATTTATGATGTCTAATTACAGTTGAACTACGATCCACTCAAAGCCCGAGCAAAATGGCGACTGATGATCCTTCCAATCACCCCCTCTTTCTTAAATTCTCCAGCTGACCCATCTTCGACGAATCGTATTTGGAGGTTTCCTTATTCATTTGAAATTTGTAAATTTTAATTGTGATGGGCCATCATCACATCTTTATTTCTTCTCATTTCAACAATTAAGTTCCTTATTTGTATGTAATTGTTTAATTTTTTTGCATTGATTGATTTAATCGCCTCCAAGGAACTTTTGAAATCCGTTACTATTATCACAGTTGATTTATCGTATTTATGTGGGCATAAAGAAGGGCCTCCTTAATTGCACGAAGCTCACAGATAAAGGAATTCTTCTTGACACAGTTTATTAATTGAGATTGGGTCCTTATTTCTGTCTAATTTACTATATGCTATGTTAATATTTGTAAGTATATTCCAGAAAGTTGAAATATTGATAATTTATCTGATTGGTATATCTTGTCTTGTGCTCTCAAGCTACTCAAGTGGTCAGAACTATCGGCCAAGGGAGGGGCGGGCTGATGATACAAAAAAGGTGAGGTTAGATTTTGGGAAGTTAGGAGACCAATATGTTTTAGAAGATATAAATGATAAGATATAATTCGAATTGTAAGTCTATCACTTAAAATAAGTCTTTGATGTAAAGGTGTAAAGTGTTTTGATGAAGTTAAGATTGAATTAAAGTTAGAGTTTGAAGTTAAGTTAAGTTTGATGTAAAGTCCGGATTTTTGTGGTATAACCCCTACTTTGGATATCGTTTTTCTCACACTCTGTACTATGACAGACCAAATTTCTTCCAAGTTAGTTTGATTCGCCAGAACACTGTCCTGCGTAACACCAACAAGGAGAAGGTGGTTTGGTGAAGACACCGATTCTTCAATGACTTAGAAGTACCAGTCAGTGAGGTAGCATCGAAGGGTAAGGTAGAGGGAAGGATGTCCTTGAGCAAGAACAGTAAGCCCAAGTGCCAAACTTGATCAAAGGCCTGGCCACATCAAGAAAGGCCCCCGAACTATACTGTCCCAACAAGAGAGTTACTGAATACTGAAGAGTTACTGCTGAGTGACCACCACGAAATCCAAATTGATGGTTAGTGTCTATAGTTAGGAGGACTGGACTATGATCAGAGGACAATTCGTTCAGAATGCACGCGTGATTGTGGGGTGAGGTGAGTTGGGAAATGATGAAAAAACAAGGTCTGGGCGTTTATTATTGGCTGAGGGCCAATAGGTAGGGTCAGGAGGGGAGATGCAGTTGTGGTGAAGAGATGAGAGGATATTAAAGAGGACACTTTCCCGTGGATTCGCCTCTCTGCAGCCCCACTGTTAGTGCTTCGCGTTGTAGTCACCACCAACGAGAGCCTAGGGATTAAAAAAAGGTCGAGAATTGTTGTTGGGAAACTTCTGGTTTTGAGTACAGTAGACTGCAGCAATTGTGAAGTTGAAGGGAGAGGAGGAGAGGTTAATAGCCGTGTGTTGCAGATTTACAATTGTCTAAGATTTAGGAAATGTTTAAGGGTATTGCGGACCAAGATGGCTGTACCCCCACATGGATGGTCGTTTTTGTATGTTTTGTAGTTTTGTGCGTAAAAGTTGGATCTTGACGTCAAATGAGACTCTGTAATTATGGCTATGTCTATCCTCTTGTCTTGTAGCAGTACGTCTAGTTCGTTGTAGCGGGAGTTCAGACCATTGGCATTCGAAAGGAGGATGATAAGAGGACCATGAGAGTGGTTGTGTAGGGGAGGGATCGTGATAGGAGGGGTTTTTCTACTACGGTGGTGAGTGGGGCTTACAAGTGAGCGGAATTCGTTAAGGAAGGAAGTCATCATCTGGGTTAAGTCTGAGGATAGAAGGAGGAGAGATGTAAACTGAATGAGGTGGATGGGGTTGAGACAATTGGCCTGAAAGTGCTTGGGAATAATTGACAATTGATTGGCGTTGTCGGGCGGGGTGACACTGCTGTTTGGTCTATGTTGACTGTTTGTTGGTCTTAAAGTAGACCGGCCTGTTCTTACCCTCTGCATCTCTTTATGGGAAGAACATGTTGGGTTGTCTCTTGGAAAGCAATTATTTACCACACTAACAACTAAGAAACTACATAAATGAACCTCGTCCATTTTCGATCTCACAATAAGGTGCTACTGCAGGTTCCAAATCACATACGACTTCCCATCTACAGGTGTTACGTTCTCTAAACTTATTCTAGGAACATCGGATTTTAAAATCTACTCAGCCTGAGAGGGACAAAGGACAAGACACACCCAGCTCCAGCAAGACGGTCGTGATCATCCTGAACGTCCGTCTCGCGAAATGGGATCCTCTGTCTCACATTTCTTCCCTCCCCGTCTTTACACTTTTTCTCGAACATTAAATTAACTAAAACTAATTGTCTCTCATACACTACAGAACATCCTCCAGTTGGCAGGGTGGCTTCCTGCGCATAGGGTACATTTAGCAGGGCTTTCTTTCGGTCTTGGGCAGGTCTCACTCCAGTGGAAACCCGCACATTTACCACATCCCGGTGATTGCATTGTATGATTGCAAATAACCTCGTGTGCCCGTAGTCCTGGCATCATTTACACTGCGCAATTTGGCACTTCTTGTACGGTTCTTCGACGCTAAAGCGACAGTCATATAAGCGAGAAATATTTCTTTGTTGTTTGTACTCGATTCCAAGTCCCAGAAGAAGAGAGGCAATTTCTCCTTGTTAGCTGTTTGCCACGTTTCGTACTTAGAAGCTGCGTTCTTCAATTTCGTCTTTTATCTCTTGAGGTGGTAGGGTGAATGTTTCTTAGATTGCTATTGCATTTTTTCTTTCAGTTGAAAGTATGAAAGCCACATTTTTTTCCTTGAGGGCGTGGTTTGGTTTTCTGTAGTCTTCAGAGGTTCAGGAAACAACAATATCTTGCAATACACTGTTAACATTTGCTCAGACGCTATACAAATAAGATGAATAATGAAAACTTGCCTCAGATTGGTCATTACGGTTGCGCCGCCATTGACCAGGTTGTCTAGTGATCAAATATTTGCTTTGCGTATTGTAATACCCCATTTCTTTAAAACTGTTGATCTGTTTACGTCTCCGCACTTCATTTGCAATACACCTTGAAACACTGAAATCGAGCACACTCACAATCCGGACCCGATTCATGAGTAGTCGCCTGAGGTTTTTTTTATAACATCCGTCATCCTGCCAGTTTTTTCCTTTTTTTAATATTTCTGTGGCTTACTTCACCACCTTCTGCACAGCTGCCACTGTTTATAACTGTAAATTATAGTTTATTGTATTAAAAAAAATGAGAAGAGAGCCTGCTCGTTGGCGGTATAGATTTGGACTCTGATCACTTTTGTAAGTTAATGCGCGGACTTTGATCTTTATTAAGGCCGGGGCACACATAACCGCACCGAGCCCAGTCGGCGACACGGACGACTGTTGGTACGGTGGTAGGAGAACACACTTGCCCACCACCGCTCCGAGCAATTGCCGTCAGTACCATTTTGAGTGCTTCTTTGTGTTTGAGTTTGAGTTTTCTGTGTTTCTCAATTTTGATCATGTTTTCAAAATTTCGTAAAAGCGATTTGGCAATGATTGCCTTGGCTCTAGAGGAAGAACATGAAGAGGAAACTAAGGGGCGAAGAAAGAGGATTTGGGTGGACAGCGCATGGCAATCAAGAGCCATTGAGGCTCTTATTTAATTGAGGACTTTCAGTGTCTCGGAAATTATTTTCCACACCCTTTCCTTGTATTCGGCATGATGATATTTGGCATCACTCTGATCGTACAGAACAGGAAATTTTCGCACTTCTTCAATGAGTTTTTCGCTTTCCATGTTGCACGAGGCCGCACCGTCACCGTTAAAAAGTAAACTGGGCTAGTCTGTCACGGTGCGGGCTCAGCACTGTATGCAAGCACGGCGACGATGCTGACGCGGTGCGGTGGTATGTGTCCCTACACGTTAAAATGTTTTGTTTTTCTTTCTCGCCGTAGCACGTCCAACACTCGGCCGTATGTTGGCACGGGCTCGGTGCGGTTGTGACCCGGCCTTTAAGTGTTGTAAGCGGACGACGGCGCGGCGGCCGAATAATCTCTCAATATTTGCTTGTTTTTATCAAAGCGACAAGAGAGGAGTCGGCGTAAGTGCGTCGCTACTTATTCTTGTGTAGGGGAAGGTGTTTAATCGTTTGATTTAAACGATTCGAAAAGAAGAAAAGAGAGAGAAGAAAGAAAAAAGGAATAATTTCTTAAGAGTTAATTTAAATAATAGACAACAATGCGCGAAAATAAATGGGAACTTTGAAGGGAGCCACTGATTTAACTTGCAGGAAATAAAATAAAATAAAACCATTCACCCAAAAACTCATCTAACTGAAATGTGGCGACTTCACAGCGGCGACGCAACTTCAAGCTCGAGTCCGTCTCCGGTGTACAGCTTCGGCTAATTTTCTTGTCATTCGTTCATTGCCCACATTCGATCGTAGATACAGGCAGGCGATGTCCCAAGAAGCGCTTATGGCTCGGGTAAGGAGATCAAGAGAACGCCCCCCCCCCAACGATCACTTGAAGAGCGTTTTATCTTTTATTTTCTAAAACGTCTGCGATGGCTTCGACGATCCTGCAAGGGAGAGAAATCTTTCTTGGATACTCTTCATCCAGTAAAGAAAGTCCGGTGTATTTGACGGTATTGCCCTATTTGGTATTTATTCGTTGGAATTTTCCGATCTCGTATTCAAAACCAATTCGCAATTGTGAAATTTTACCTATGTTGTTGTCGTTTTGCGAAATTGTCGACAAATATGATGCAAGGTAGGAAGACATCTCGTTGGTTCTTTTTTTGGTGTATTGTTGTTCTTTGCTATAATGAAGGAATCTTAAAGGCATCCTATTATTTATCTGTCTAGAGAATGAAATAAATTTTTCTTCTGTTACGAATAACGTTTATTTTTCTATCATCATAAGCTAATTTTTTAATTAAAAAGTGACTATCATAACCGCTTAAAAACTGCGTTATGCTTAACTCTACGGTTAAATGGTTATGATCCCTGACTTTTATATCACGAGGGCTAAAAGGTTGACAGCAAATAAAACAAATTTTATCTTCTCTATATTCGATCCGTTAATGGATTCATAGGTATTGTTGGGGTGTAAACGGTTGATACCTCTACAGCAATTCGTATTAGAGATGCTAAGCAGTGAAGAGCTGCATCCCCCCCCCCCCGATATAAGTAAGGAGTGTTAAAAGTAGAGAGCGTTTTGTTTTTAAATTCGGGTGTGTTCACGAAATATACGGCAAAACTCATGGGAACAGGTGCAAACGTTGTAACAGAATTAGAGGTTTTGCATTGGTTTTGCATTTTTTGTCTGTTGGTTCCAATATGGATTCAAAATCACAATACACAACGCATGGCACTTGTAAAGTGCTCTCAAAATTTGAAAACTATGAAATTGTTTTCCGGAAAACCTACCCTAGCCGGTTTATACTTATTACAGAGTCGTTTGGGTACTGAAAACATTTCTAAACCATTGTAACTGTATTCATAGGGTGTAAAACATTTTTTACAAACTAATTTTCTATGGTTTCTTTTCGATATCTCTTTCAAAATCAGTCGCTCAAAATTTTGTATATAGCAATAATGATATTTATCATTTCCTTCCTTTAGCATAAAAGGTGTCTATTGTCATTCAGTTCTTCGTCGGTAACGGTTATAGGCAAAATTTCATCCGTTTTATTTACACCAAAAAAATTTTTTTTTTTAAATTTTGTTTTTTCTAGCGAATTTTGGAATTTCGATTAAAGGGGTTGGAAAAAATAGACCTGAAAAGTCATAATTATGATTCAAATTGGAATAGTTACTGACTAACTGGGGATCTTTTTTAATTTATTTGGCTAATATCGCTTGCATGAAACAATTGTTAGCCGTATTTTTAATATTGATCCATGCCTATTTTTTTGCTATTGCACTGGGTATCTTAATATAAGATGAAGTTCTTAGAGGATTGTTTTTATTAATTTTTATCCTCAACCCGTCTGCTTGTTTTAATGACCATCCGCTTTTGCCCAATTGGGATTCTTCAAATTCTTTGGAAATTTTTTAAAATTGATTTTCGATAATATCAAAAATGTCAACCTATAATTATTGCCTCATTTGATGTTTTGAAAGCAGTATCAATTTTTTCGCCAATACTATTTGTCATTGTACAATCCAAAGACATGTTAACCTTTATGGAATTGTAATCATTTAGGAGTTCATATAATTTATTAGCTACTCTGTTTCGTAGAATTAGAAAAATATTTACCTCTTGGGCATTGTTGTTATTTTGGAAAATACGATTTCAAACGATTTGCCAAAGCAGTCTCTTATTCAATGAAGTTTTCCGTCATTTCTAAAAGTAATAATTTAGACGGGCTCGAAGGAGTTTTATTTTTACAAGGTTTGATCAATCCTTTACACGATCTTATGCACCGTTCGATGACATGGAAGGGCGAATATTTTTCTCCCGGCGGCGTTTCGATTGTTGAAGCCCTATTCGCCCTGTCTACAGTTATATGTTTGGAACACCAAAGACCATTTTTAAAAAGATTTATTTTACTTTAAAACATACAAAGAAGATGGCAAGACAAAAAAAGGCGAGAGAACTGTCAGAAGGATGTCGTACGCCTGAAGAACGGGGAAAGAATACGCGCTGTTTGAGATAAGCTCTAGGTTTATATGAAGTCGTAATGCAGAGCCAGCTGGGATAATTCCTTCAACTGTTAACTTACGAATAGTTTTCGCTGGGGCTCTGGAGGTTGTCGTTTTCCCACTTTCGTAGGGTGGAAATTCTCCGGCTTTCCGCGATAGCAAGGGGCGGTTTTTCGGATTTCGTCTACAGAAAATATTCTTCTCTAGACGTTTTCCATTTTGTTTTGTTTTTATTTCTCTCTCAAGAACCAGGAACCAAAACTGGGTATGGTATTTGGAACTTCTTATCTACTCCATGGGAGAATAGGAAGTCCTTCAGAGCACGGAATGGTTGTCTGTCGTAACCCCGTCCCAATAACCAAAAAGTTAAAAATTCGGTCGCGGAGGCACGCTTTGGCTGTTGCGGTGTTCGCATTGTAGACTGGGAACAAAAAAACAAACCTAGTAAATTCATCTATCCCTATCAGAATATATTTGTAATTATTACTAATCGGAAAAGGGCCTGCAAAGTCTAAAAATAAGGATTGATTTGGCCTTGTGATGAGTAAATAGACAGTTTACCCTTAGGTTTTCTTTGTTCCGCTTTCGATTTATTCCCAGTTCACGCGGTCCCCTACCACAGGGAAAATTGGATATGGGTTTTCTTTGCTGGAGACATCCCATCTTCGCTGCCAGAGTTGGTATGCCCATTCTCCGCAGCCAGTTCAAGCTTGACTGACCGACACCAATTCTGTACGTTTTTTACTGCCTCGCGTGCTACCAGGTAGGATAATCGTCTTGGCCTTCTTTCTTTCTCCTGTTCCTGAAAAGTCGTTGCCCGCTCTACAGTATATTTGGCTTTCATGTTTGTGTTGCTTTTTTATTAGCTAGTAGAAACTTGGGGTTCAGAATGAAAGAGCATGTATGGGGGAATAAAAAATAAATAAAAACAATAATAATAAATAAATGAAAATAAAAATTATTAAATAAAAGATTATGCTCATTCTTCTGCCCCTTTTGTTCTTATTCAATCTCTTATTTGAAGCTTGTGTTCTCAAACGGTCGCATCTCAACCCCACCTGCCGAGCTCTTTGTCACAGCTGATCTTTTTTTAATCGACTGTGTCCGAAATGGTCCTCGCGGAGGTACCTTGTAGGGATATTATTTTTCAGGTGGGGGATGAATGGTCTTTTTTTAACTGTCCCGATCGGTTAATAAAAAATTAAAACTAGGCAACTTTTTGAGTTTCATGATTTATTGTCGCTGTATAACCCTTCGGTGTGGAAATCGCTTTTTTCACAGTATCTGTGTTTGTTAGCCTTGTCTTCGTCGAGTCCATCCACTCTTTGCGTGCGTCTCGGTATCTCACAATCCATTAGCACGTGTTCAACAAGTTTTCAGGATGTCGTCCATCACCAGGTTGAACAGGAGCGGTCAGTGAGAGCAGGTCGCCCTGGCGCACTCCTCTTCTTGGTGTTATCGGGCTTGGTCTCCTTGCTCCAACTTCCAGGTAGGTTGTGCCCTCAAATGTCTTATGAATGTAGCCAGCCAGTTTCTTTGGTACTCCGTTGGATGCTAGTGCCGCCAGCAGGCCCTCTCTGCTGACGGAGTCGAATGCTTTCCTTATGTCAAGAGTAGCCACATGAAGGATGTTTATGCGTCTCTTGGCATCTCTTATTATTGCATCCAGGAGTAAAATATTCTCTGCCGTTCCGTCCACTCCTTCGGAGAAGCCTCTCTGTTGTGGAACGTGCTTTATGGTTCTCGACAGCCTTTGTGCTAGTATTTTTTGGTAATGCCGGAGTATCACGGATACTACTGTTATTGGTCGATAGTCTTGAGGTTGCGGATCTTTCTTTTTAGCGATGTGGACTGTCCTCCTTTTGAGCAAGCTCTCTGGTAGTGCTCCCATCTCCTGGAAGAGTATGTAAAGCAGAATTCTGATAGCGGCTGGTACTGCTCTCCACATCCTCTCCGTGACTCCATCTGGTCCCGGACTTGTTCGTACTGGCAGTCTAACTTCTTCCACTTCCTGGATCGTGATGGGCTCTATCAACTGGGTATGGCTTTCAGTGGGCGAGGTGATGGTGCCTGCCTGATCTTGTCTCCATGATAGGCCTCCACGCCGCTTCAAGCTCTGTCACATCATGCTACACACAGATCCTTCGTCCTTCTAGGATCTCCTGCGCTGCCCTCGCGGGGTCCCTCCCCATCATGGTTTGTACCCTCGCATATTCTTGCCTTCTTTACTTCCTTCTGTTTATGGTGGTTTTGCTTTTCACCTTGTTCATTTCATTAGGCCCTCTTGTTTTTGGGGTTTTACCCCTTTGTTGGAAGAAGGCACGGAGCCAGGCTCCTAGCTTTTCCACATTAGGCCTTTCGTCCATACAAAATTGCATTGCTGGAACTACTAGCTGGTTTGCCTTATTGCTGTCGATTACTGCAGCCCCTACCTCAATCGCTTTAATATTAATTTGTGATGTGCTACATGTTTCGGAACCTCCAGGGTGCCGAGCTGTCCTTTCTGGGGGGCACTCTCTGAGTCTGGCTATAATCTCTCTATATTGAGCATTCTTGCTTCTTAGGCCTTTTAGGGCCTCTAGTGTCCGTTCAGGGACCAGGCGTATCAACCTTTGGTTGATCTTTTTCTCTCCTTCTCTTTCGGCCTCCACCTGTGCTCTTGCCAAGATATTCATCTCCTCTACTTTCTATCTTGCTTTTGCGGGCCGGGCTATCCTTCCATTGTTCACCTCTGTTGGGTGAGCCCTCTTTTTGTGCACTCTAATGCCTGTGGCAGTCGCAAACGACCTGTCATAATATTCGCACAGATGCAGCGATGGTCCGGCAACTTCCTCCCTGACTCGTGGTACAGTCCTCCAGTACTCCATCGGTAGTTAGAGGGTGTTTATTATTTATTTGTCTTTCTTTGTTTTTCGTGCCTGTAGTTATTAGGGGAATGGGGGTGGCAACCCGTGGAACGGCCTGTTTTAAGGTTTTATATGAAATGCCTATATGAGACCGACATCATGATTTTTTTAAATCATGTAGCGGTCGCTCACCTTTTTTATAAGGATTTATGATGTATGTTCCATTAGTTTTTGAGCGTTTTGCTATGCAACGTCTGATATGTTTTTAATAAAATTTTCCATTTTTCTGTTGCTTCTAACTCAGGCCAACCTTTTATAAAATTATCAACGAGCGCGTTTGTTAGAGTTTTATGACTTTCATTTAAAACAACCTGAATGTATGTATGTATGCTATCTATTTGGGCTTTATTGGTATCTCTACATTTTGCCGTCCGCATCCATCTCATTTTCGCTAGCCTCAAGGTTTAAGATGTCTTCCCGGTCTGAACTTCCGCCAACCCACACAATCGCCTTAATGTCCCGTGAGCTGAATCCCACTTCTGAAATGTAAGGATTATGAAAATAAATAGAATTTTATTATAAAGTAATTTAAGTTAAGCCGCTCGAATAGAAAAGCTGTTGTCCCAAACAACCACAACTTCGTAGTTCTCCGTGCGTAATGCGCCGTTTCTCTCTTTCCCATGATGTCAACACCAACCCCTCAGCGGTGCCAACCGTCCCAGTATTGCGCCAGGTTCTCTTCTAATGTTTCCGAGGGGCCCCTCTTCCCTCCCCCCTCTTGTCCTCTTCCATAACATTCGGCCATCCTGAAACAATAATGTCTTCATTAATAAAAGTTTAAAAATTCGCCAATGTCTGCCTGTATGGTCATTTTTTTTAAACAGGAGATCTCCTTAACTCTCCAAGAGGTCTATGAGATCAAGGCGTGATATCTCGTCGTTTACCTCTTCGTCATCAAAGCTTTCATCACCCTGGTTTGTACTCACATACCGCCTTAGGGAATCTACAGCCACTACGGCTTTAAAACGTTTATACTCCCTTACGCCTTTTATCGACTCAATTAAATATCGATTTTTTCCTAACACTTTGCATATCCTATAGGGCCCATCAAACCTATTTTCTAATTTCCTTCTTACGCATTGATTTGAATTACCGGTAGCTGATTTTCGCCGTTTTACTGATCTCCCACCTTATATTTGGTTGCAACCTTACGCCTCTTGCCATATCTCGCCTTCATTTGCAGTGCAGTCTTATTTATACTACCAAAAGCTCTGTCTCGCCTTTCGTTGAGTTGCATCATCAATTCGGGTGACCCAGGATCCCTGATCCAGTGGGCCCGCAATGTTGCAGTTGGCTATGGGCACAAGATTGTCAGGATCGTCACCCTGAAATCCAGATACCTCAACATCAGAACTAGGCAATTGCGCAGAGATACCTTGGCCGTCGCCCGGCATCTCAGCTGCAAAGACACTAGTATTATTGAGCTTGCCCGCCGCAGTACTGCTTCCACCTATCATATTCCGCCTTAAGTGATCACTCTTTTTGATTCCGATATGACAATTTACTTCGCCATGACCATCCGTTATTTCTTTAAACTGATCTTCAGTATTTTTGTCCACACACCCAGCCAAGTCCGCCATGACACTTGACTTATGTGCAAACATCAACTGAGCTGGAGAAAATCGTGTGCTTGAATTCACCGTATTATTTATACCCCGCACGATTTCTGGTAAACAACTATCCCATTAACTTTCCTCTGCTGCACTCTCCCCCTTATTGTTCCTTTTTCAATTTTATATTTTGAAGCCTTTGGTATCAAAATAGTCCCCACCTGCCGATCTCTTCGTCACAGTTGATTTTCTTTTTGTTGAACTGCGTCCGGAATGGGCCTCGCAGAGGCGGCTCGTAGGGATATAATTATTCCGGTGGGGGAGGTGTATTCTTTTTGGTACACTTTCTTGTGTTGATGGGTGCTAATCTAGACAATCCACGTGTTAAGGTTAGAAGGAGAAAAGAAAAAATAAATTAAAAAAATAAATAAATAATAAATAAATAAGTAATAAATAAATAAAACAAACAAAGAAAAAATAATAATAATAATAAAAATAAATAAATGAAAATAAATTAAACCTTAACCGTCCCTAATCACGTAGGCCATTTCTTGATGTGGAGTATTTTCTTGAAGAGAGTTTTTGTCGCCTTGTAACCCTTCCGTGTCGAAATTGCTTGTTTGACAGAGTCCATGTTTGTTACATTTGTCTCCGTCGACACCATCCACTCTATACGAGCATCTGTATCTTTCACAGTCCATTAACACGTGCTCAAGCGTCTCTGACCGACCACAAGGGCATGGTGGGTCAGGTTTTAGGTTGAACGAGTGGAGTTTGGCCGCAAAATCTCCATCTCTCGTTAAAAATTGGGAAGCGTAATGGTCCACTGTGAGGTGTTTGTATTTTGCTCGTCTCGTTACATCCGAGAAAGTATATCTCCCTTTGGATGAGGACTCCCAGCGGAGCTGCCTCCATCCATCATCCGTATTTTTGCTTCTTCTGTAGATGATACGCGAAGACAGGGAAGCACGCCGTTGTCAATAGCCCATGAGGACTTCTGGCACGGGCAAGGAGATCAAGGGGGGGGCTGTCCGGTGATCACCTGAAGGGTATCGGTCGAAACTGTTCTGTACGCCTGCGTGACTGCCAACAACGCTGTCCTTTGGGCTTTTTCTAAGAGGGCCCGTTTTAACGCTCTTAAGCGGCTTGCCCACTCAGGGGCCGCATACAGGAGCACACATTCGCAGAGGGCTTTGTAGTATATTAGCATCGTTTTATGGGATGCTCCCCGGGAGGCTCCGCAGTGTGAGCTAATTGCTGCTACCCGCTCAGGGATTTTTTCCTTCATATGAGCGAAGCGTGGTCCAGCAGACATTTTAATTCCTAGATAGGTTACCGTGGGTGGACTCTTAATGATGGACCCGTCTATTCTGATTACTGGCGGGGATCGTATATTTAGAGATCCCTTCAGTAACATTAAGTGGGTCTTGTCAGGTGCCAGTTGGAGTTTTACCCCTTTGCACCACCGGGTTAATAGTTCCACAGCAGAGGAGCCTTTTCTCTCAAGCTCAGCCTTGGTTCCCTCAGGGATGGGAACAACAAGGTCGTTAACGTATGCGAGTTCTTTAATGCTCATTCTGTCGAGTTGAGCAAGAGCGCCATCGAATAGAACAGCCCAGAGATATAGTCCCAGAACCGATCCCTAGGGATTCCTATGTCACGCTACAATTCTGTCCATACGCGGGAAGGGTGGCACTCCGTCCATCTAGACAGCTTGCGATAAGGGCACATATATCACTTTCCACACCATGGGAGGTCAAGCTTTCCAGAACCGCCGGCTACCACATCCTGTCGAAGGCCTTAGGATGTCGAAGAAAATGCCAGGTAGGTATTTTGCGTTTTATCCAGATCTTGTGGTTCGACCTTATCATCTCTCGGATAACTTGAGTGGTGCTTCGTCCCCGGAAACAACCAAACTGTTCATGATGCAGCTTGAGGTCAATGATCACGCGCAATCTCGCGAGGATGAGGAGTTCCATTAATTTTCCAAGTAGCGAGAGGGAAATCAGTCTATATTTGGCTGGTAGGTGAGCAGGTCTCCCCGTTTTTACGAAGGCACATATTCGGGCTCTCTTCCATGTGGCTGGGAAGTAGCCGGCAGATAGGCAGTCCACCATTAATTACTGGACGTAAGGCAGCACCACACTGGCGGAAGCGTTTATAGTCGCCGCCTCTAGTCGGTCCTCCCTGGGGGCGCTATTGGCCCTGGTAAATCACATCGAGGATTTCTTCCTCCGACCACGGGACGGACGTGCCATCACCTTGCATTAAGCGGGTCGATGCACGAATTAAGGCGTGTTCCGGTTGATCATCATTGGGATCGTTGGTCGGGAACGCTTCTTTCAAAAGTTCTTGTTCAGCAGCTTCCAGGGCGAGCCGATTGGCGATTTTGCCGTTGGATATTTTAAAGTGTAAGCCCATTTATTGATTTCGTCTTTTTGTTTCAATAGTGTTTCCAAGCCCGCTCTTTTGGCGACGGAGCTCTTTCTGGAACGTCTTCTTTGCCGCATGATACTCAATTAGGAGTTCCTCTCCGATCGCTTCTTGTCTGTATCTCTGCAAGTGGCGTCTTGCGCGTCGGGGTTATTACTGGAGATCAGCATTAATGTCATAGAATATTTCGTTTGCTAGATCTTGCAAATTGCTAGTAGGCGTCAGATCACCGGGCTTATCCTCACCGGAGGCCGATGTGTTACGTGCTTGTGTGATAGTCTGATTTGAAACAATATCCCCATAGTCAGTGTTGCTCTTAACTTTTATTACTGCCCTAATATGTGCCTGGCATTCTCTCGAGCCAGGTACATGAGCAGCATCGCAGCCCAAGCGATGGCAATTCGCGCATTTGACCACTTCTTTGCAAGATCTCGTATCATGAGATTGGGCACATCGTCCGCAAGTTGACTTTTGCTTAGGTCATACCGTGGCAATATGGCCGTATCTTTGGCACCGTTAACACCTGGTGACATTTACACACTCCTTAACGTTACAGGATTGATAGTCAAGGTATACATTACCGATGTTTAATATTTTCTTCCAAGCTTGCGCTGGGAAATCTACAACCCAGGATACGAAGCTGGAAGCTTGCTTCGTGCCACCTCCATATCTAACAGTGTATAAGGGCAAGATGTCGCTTGTACCCTGTTTCAGGACGTCATTATTAGCTAATAATTCTTCCTTAAGTTCTGCTTTACTCATGGTCTTTGGGACTCGAAGGATGAGTATTCTTGGGTTTCTTTTACACAAAGATCTCACCTTCAGTAATCTGGTAACTGTGGACCTGTCCGTTTCTGGCTCCGACTTGACTGCTACCCCTCCGTTGGCCGTGGATCTTATGCCCTGTATTCTTATTTTGGTGGCTCTTGGGTTGAGGAAACTCTTAACGTTTTCAAGCAATTTGCTGGTCTCTTTTACTTTCTGGACGATGATAATTGCTCTGTATTTATATTTTTGTCAATCGTTGTTACCACTCGGCGCAGTTCTTCCTTTATCCTATCTAAGGATGGGGCCAGAGTAGCAGTGATCTTATTTTCTCCAGTAGTAGCTGCGAGTTGGGCGTTATGGATACAAACATTCTTACGCCGATAATTCGCCGGCTTCGCTCCGTGGAGACGGGCGGGGTTACTTAATACTAAATTTGAAAATAAATAAATAAAATGGGCGCCACGCTGTTTATATGCACGGAAACAGCGACCCGTAAAGGAAAACAAAATAATAATAATACAAAAAAACAAAAAAAAAAAAATAGAATATTTACATAAGTAAACAGAAAACCAAACACATTTATTTCGATAGAACACTAAAACATTAATCTTAAAACCTAAACTAAACTCTCCTTAAAACTAAACTTTCTTAAAACTAAACTTTCCTGCGGCAGCGTCCAGATCCGCTTCTTTCCAGGCGCCTAAAATCCCCGCTTCTGGGTGTGTGGAGGGAGCACCTTCTCTCCAGATGAGGGAGTCCGCAACCGCCTTCGTTGATTTCTTCCTTTTTTTTTTTCTTTTCTCCTTTTATCATCTCGCGCACACTCTCCGACTCTCTCTCTCTCTCTCTTGTTCTTCACTAAGCCTATCCTCGGCTCTCTTAATTTTGAATTACCCATCGCTTCTTAATATAGGTGGCATTAATTATATCATGTTACGTTACGAACGTAACAACATTCTGGATAATTCCCAAAAGTTTGTCCACTCTTTCTCTCACAAACTGCGCAGCAGGTTTAGGGCACTTGCTCTTTGGGTCGACCATGTACTGGTTAATTTCAGTACAAAGATCAAGCGCATCTGAGCACGTTTTCTCATGCCTGGTACTACTGAGTACAGTTGGAAATTCAGATATAGAGGGTGCGTCGCTGATCCTGGAATCTTCCATTTAGGCTGTTTTCACTCACATGTGTTGAAAAATGGCGAAAAGATTAAGAAGTGATGAGAAGGGGGAGAGAGTACGAAATGAAAGAAAGTAATTTTAAAAGGAAGTCAAAAGAAATCCTATGAAAAGGGTAAAGGCAGGGATAGGGTTGTCAAGATGTCAGGAGGGCAGTATAATGATGAAGAACGGAAGGGGCAAGAGTAAATCAAGTAAAGATGCCAATTGCTTTGAGATGAAGAATTCGAAGAATACGACAAGATGTCATAAATGAAATGGCGAACGGGGAAGGGTGGGATGACACAAGATGACAAGCTATGTGATGTATAGGACTACAGTGAGATGACACAGATGTTGGAACGAGCGGGGTAGGGTGGGATGACAAATATGTGAAGAATCGGAATAGAACGATAAGATGTCACAAATGGATTGGCGAACGGGGAAGGGTGGGATGGCAAGGGATGACAAACTGTTTGAAGAATAGGAAGAGCACAGTAAGATGACACAGATAACAGAATAAGCGGGGTAGGGTGGGATGACAGATATTTGAAGAATCGGAAGAGTACGTCAAGATGTCGCAAATGAAAGGACGAACGGGGAAGGGTTGGATGACAAAAGATAACAAGAAGGATGAAGAACGGACAGCAGATGCCTTCAAAAGGGGTACCTCTTAGCGCTTGACCGGAACAAAGGCCCGCCGCTGTCGGCTATTCACCGGCCGCGTGCTGACGATAATCCGATCAAAACGTTTGTAGCTCCGAAACGGCTCAGTAGATCTGAACGAAATTCTGCACAGTTCTGCAGAATATGAATCTACAGAAGCTGTTAAAATTTCAAAAGGCTAGGTAACTTGTGGAACAAGTTATTTAACTTTTAGTTATTAATGTACCCTAGTTAATTAATTAGATTAAAAATTTTATCAATATTAAATAGGGTACTTACCTAAATGTGGCTGCCAATTTTCAGTCTTGTACTCTTTCTACAGCCCACTAAAACGTGCAGTCAAACACAGCGATGTGACTCGTGTCAAAGTCCGAAGTGAACTGCAATGTTGCCAACCGTCTGTGCCTTCAGTGCCGCTTATAAGCCATATATGGCTCCTTGCAGCTTCATGGCTTTGCTACTAATAGCTTTTTCGTTTATAGACGGAAGCTATGCTTTGTTCTTTTCTCTCTTTTCTTTCTTTAGTCTATTCCTCAGACGGTCGCATCTCGACTCCACTTAACGAGCTCTTCGTCACAGTTAAACTGTGTCCGGGATGGGCGTCGCGGAGGCGGCTCGCTTGGGATTTGTAAGTGGAGGAGGAATATGATCCGTATCGTCTTATTCTTCGTGTCTATTTCGGTTTCCAATCTTTTCTCTTCATTATACACTTCCAAAAATGTTGAGTCGTCTTTAGACCTTCTGGCGTACTTATTGCTTTTCTCAGCACCTCCATGTTAGCTGTTTGTGCGTTGTTTTCAAAGAGCCATTGAACACGCTCTACAGTGTACCTGGGGCAGGACACTGCCACGTGGCCCACCGTCTTCGGCTCTCCACAATCGCATAGAGGGCTCGCCTTTAGATTGAAGGAATGGAGCTTCGCGGCGAAGTCTCCATTGCCTGTCAATAGCTGAGACATAAAATGATCTGTTTGGAAGTGTTTTATTTGTAGTCTATCCTTTATAACTGGGAAGAGCAGATGGGTATGGCGACCTTTCGTGGATCTATCCCACCTTTCTTGCCATTCACCTATCATCCACTCTTCCGCTTCTTCTTCGTTCGCGACAGGGATCGATGGCGTCCGCCCGTTTTTGATTTCCCATTTGGCGCAGAGCGCCCTCGCCTTCAAGTCAATAGGAGGCTTACCTGCAACGACCTGTAAAGCCGCCGTGGATACCGTTCTGTAGCACTGTGTGACGGCAAGGAGAGCCGTATGCTGAGCGCGCTCCAGGACTGCCCAGTCCGCCGCGCGTAAATCGCGGATCCACGCCGGTGCAGCGTACAGCATCACGGACTCGCACAGTGCCGTGTAATAAACTTCCCGTGTTTTGTACGATACCCCCAAGAAGCTCCGCCAAGAGAGCGGACCGCTGCAATTCTAGAGGGCACTCGGTTCTTGATGGCAGTCGCGTTGACACCGAATTTAAGCCCAGGTGTCATGGATAGTCCGAGGTATGTCAGGGATTCTTGATAGTCTCACCGTCTATGCGAATTACTGGCGGTGAGCGAATGTTGAGCTTTCCTTTCAGGAGCATTAGTTCCGATTTGTGCGCGGCCAGTCGGAGTTTATTTCTTTGGCACCAGCCCTGTAGTACGGTCACGGCTTCTGCGCCCATACGCTCTAATTGCGCCTTAGGGTCGGCCTGGATGATGACCACCAGATCGTCCACGTAGGCTACGGGGGTTAGTCCTATTCCGGATAATTCTCTAAGAGCGTCATCAAAAAGTACAGCCCAAAGATACGGGCCTATTACAGAGCCCTGGGGTATCCCTCTTTGGACTTCCCTGCAACAGACAGTACCGTATTCTGACAAAGTCACTGTGCGCCCGCTGAGGTAGTCAGAGATTAGGGAATCTAGATCTGGTTCTACACCGCGGCGGGCCATGCCGTTCAAAATCGCCGGCCACCACATGCAGTCGAAAGCTCTATTTATGTCAAAAAACAGGCCAGCGACATATTTAAAACGCGAATTTTCGGTCAGCTCCGTCACATGACGAACAGCGTGGGTGGTGCTCCCTCCCGACATTTCTCCGTACTGTCCGCCGTGGACGACGGCTGCTTCAACATTATCTTCGCTCTTCGCCGGGTGCGCGTCCGGTTTTCAATTTACCGATTGCTGACCATATCTCCTTCTGTCTCCAATGAGGTGTCCGTCCATTCCTAATTACCGAGAGGCTTTCGGCGCGAAGATCTGAATGGGCAGGGAGATCCGATGTTAAATCCTCTTCGGGGAAAGCCACCTCCAGCAGCGCCTGCCCGGCCTCCCCACGTTATTAAGCTCCCTGCCGAACGGCTGTAACGCTAACCTATTCGAAATTTTCCCGCGCGCTACCTTCGTATGTAGCCCCCATCTGTTCATCGGGTCTTCCTCCTCGATAAATCGCTTCCAGCGGCTTCTCTTGGCTTTACGGAGTTCCGTACGGAAGCTACATTTAGCCTGGTGAAAAGTCGCATGGAGAGCGTCTCTGTCCGCCAACGTGCGACTCCGTTGGAATAGCCGTCTTGCTCTCTGGGCCGCTTTTTTCTTTGACGCCACGTCCTCTGTCCACCATACGGGAACCTGACAGGCCGCGGCGCTCCGATCGAGTTTGGAAACGCAGTGGCTTAGGATAGTGGACAGCACAGAAACTTTGTTTTCGATCTCTTCTGCGGTTGCGGCAGGCCACAGAAGTGTATCCTCTACCTGCAGAAGTTCGCCCCTAACGGCAAGCTTTATGTCTCGGGTCGGTATGCTGCTAACTTTTATCCTTTTTGGACGGGTTCTGTGAAGGGGGTTCGCCCGTGGTTCTAAGTTGATTCGCAATTAGGCGTGATCGCCCGTGGTGGCCGCCTTATCTATATCAAACCGGCTGACCCGCTCGTACAGGGATCGATTGCAGAGCTACCCTGTAGAGCAGAGTAGGTGACAGGGGATTCCTCGCTATTCAACAACATAGCCCGTTGTCGACGAAATCTAGGATTGTTTCCCCTCTAAGATTGCATCCCGCGTCCCCCCCAGGCAGGATGGTGAGCGTTGAAATCTCCACCTATTATGAAGCATCGATCCCTTTTTTTATGAATGAGTTGCTGCAGTTTATTAACATCGTGTGCGATGTCTCTTCTCCTGTCACAGTAGACTGACCCAACGACAATCTCCTTTCCTCTCCAGCATACAACGCAGCACGCCAAGTCATCGTCAGGCTCCGGTAGCAGGACGGTCTTGATATTTTTATTTAGCACGTAAATCGCCGCTCTAGGTCGCGCTGTCCTGTTATCTTTGACAACTCTGGCCTTCAGTCCCATAGCTCTGTCTATTCCGAGCTTCCATGGTTCCTGTGCCAGGAAGAGGTCAATTTTCTCTTGTTCAGCTATGATGCGGGCTTCAGAATGAACAGTCTGGGAGCTATGACAGTTCATCTGCGCGATTTTTATCGACGATATAGAGGCATGTGGTGGGCTGATCATACCTCCATTTGAACAGGGGTCTGTAGTGATGTTACATAAAAACTTCACTCCCGCCAACGCTCGGATCCGTGCTTCACAATACTGTGAGCCAGCGCGATGATTGTGGGCCTTACCTATACGTAGGCAGTTCGTACATTTCAAGACATTGCTGCTGCGCTCACGGGTGTTGTGGCTATCTGCGCAGTTCCCGCAAGTGGGATTTTTCTTGGTGCATGCTGAAGCAACATTCCCGTACGCCTGGCAGTTGTAGCATCTTGTAATTCCCAGATACTCTCTAACTGCACACGTCTGGTAGTCAAGGTTAACCCGACCTCGGCCAATGGCGGATTTTAACGTCTGCGGGTCGACCTCGATGACCCAAGACGCGAACTGGGCGTCTTTTCTGTTAGAGGGGTCGGACGTTTTCTTTAGTCCAGATTCCCTCATCACGATTGTTTTCGACCAGTTGGGTCGCGATTTCCTCCGGTTTATCTTCCTTCGGTACTCTCAGTACCATAAGTCGAGGACTTCTCTTCGCTACTCCACGGGCCTTCAGACCAGCCTGGCCAATAGCGGCATTTTCAAGAACGGCCCTACAATCATCCTTAGTCGCTGCTTTAATTGCCACGCCACCCTTTGCGGTGGCCCTGATGTCTTCCACTCTTATTTTCGTCAGTCTGGGATTGATGGCCTGCTTGGCACGTTTGAGTACCTCCGCTTGCTCCATCATGCCTACCGGGTCGATGAAGACCGTCTGCCCGCGATCCTCCGCGGCTTTGGCCATGTTCTTCTCTAATGTCGTCTTGTAATCCACTTTCTGTTTCGATCATACTGTTGAACGTTTCTTCACCACCTGGGCCCATGTACCTTCTCCAGAGTGTTCGTTTTCAACTGCTGGCTCAGGTGCATCAGAAGGTGTGCTTTGCATCTTCTTATCTCCCGTCGCGTTCTTGAGTTGTTTGCGGGCAGGGGCCGTTTTGTTCAGCTGGCCAGCACTACCTCTCTTCTCATTCCGGACTGTTTCAGCCGGAGAGCATCCAATTTCTCTGTTGTTCTGAATTTCCTTTCTGATGACCGGGATCAACGCTTTAACGACAGCTTCAGTGGAGAGCTGAGGGTGGCCACCAGTCCCCTGAGCCGCAGTCAAGGACTATGCAAGGCCAGTGTTCTTATGTGACAATTCGCCTATGATGCTGACAAGCCGATCCACGACCTCCATGGCATACTTAGTTACTGGTTTTGGGCATTTATTAGCCGGTACTATCAAGTGTTGTCCTAACCGCATTCTGAGGTTGTTAGCCTCAATGACGGGTGAAGCACCTTTCAAGTCGACGTCGCTATCATTGCGGTCCCTGGTTCTCCTCTTAACCATCGGTGTGTCATTACTGCTGGTATTACCGCTTGTAGTATCTTCCGCTATCACGTCCATGGATGTCTTAACTTGAGCCGTGGAGGGCATCCCAGTGTCCTCGACACTCTTTCTAGATTTGTCCGGTGAGGCCGCAGGCGTCTTTGCACCTAACTCCGGGGACTTCTCTTTCGGTAATAATCTTCTCAGCATGATGAAGGAGTGGGTAGAACAAATAAGGTTTTATCGTAAAACGCAGTGGAAAAAAAAAAAAAAAAAGAGGTGCGTATTATGTTACCGGTACACGTACAAGAAACTTTCATTCACTAAAGTTTCTCCTACAACACGCAGGGGCGGAGTTATATCAGGTGAAACCCCGCGACACTAGCGAAATCTAGTGAAAGGGGCAAAAAACACGATCAACCCACTGAGAGAAAGTTTCTCAGCGGGTGTAGATTAGGGGGGTTAGCTTTTTTCCGGGTCAAAAGGAGCAACTTTTGACTTCCACGGGGTGGCGCCTAAAGATCAATAAGAACAAAGGCCGGCCGCTGTCGGCAAGTCACCGACCACGTGCTGGCGATTATTCTATTAAAACGCCTGTATCTCCGAATCGGCTCGGTAGATTTTCGCGCACCTTTGCACACTCTTGCAGAATGCTAGTCTGCAAATGCTATTAATGTTTCAAAAGCCTAGGTAACTTGAAATAAAAGTTATATAACTTTTTTAAATAACGTGCCCAGATTAATTAGTCCGATAAAAAAAATTTAATCAACTTTAAAAGGGTACTTACGTAAATGTGCCTGCCAATTTTCAAAATTCTTCTCCTTCAACTGCTCACTCAAAGTGCACTGAAACGCAGAGCGATGTTGCTCGTGTCAAGGCCCAAAGTGAACTCAAAATGTTGCCAACCGTCTGGCCTTCTTGTTTTGTACTGTTCCTAAGCCGTTGCCGGCTCTTTACAGTATTTCATTGGCTTTATTTTTCTGTAGTAGCTTTTTTATTAAAGACGGAAGCGTTCGAACTTGGGGGTCAGAGTGAACGTGCCAAAAAAAAAAAAAAAAAAAAAAAAAAAAAAAAAAAAAAAAAAAATTGGTAAGGATTAAATTTAATTATTTATTAAGAATTAAACGGAAGGAAAAAAAATTAATTAAATGAAATGAATAAAATAATTAAATTTAACTAGTAAAAACAATAATAATAATTATAGGCACATTCCTCTCCCCTCTCTTGTTCTTTGTGTACTCTTAGTTGTTTTGTTTTGTTCTTATCCAAACGGTCGCATCTCCATTCCACCTGCCGAGCTCTTCGTCACTATTGGTTGTGTCCGGGATGGGCCTCGCGGAGGCGGCTCGTAGGGATTTCAGGTGGAGGAGGCATCGTAGTATTCGTTGCTTACAGATGTTTTTCTTTTCCTTGGCTGGTGACTTTTATGAATTCACACGCAGTAGTACTCACACGCGCACACGCGAACACACTCCGACACAAACTCACGCATTTAATACTAAATGAATGAATTAATAAAAAATAAAAAAAAAATCTGAAATAAAAAGTTTCGCTAATCTTAAAGTTTGATCTTACTTTTGTACACTGGCCAACCTTTCCTACTCATTACTCTCATTACGAACTTCTTGCAAGCTTTGAAGCCAGTCTTTGTTCGTAATGCTTTCCTAAGTGCTGCGATGTTAGCAGTTGGTCCGTTAATTTCGTAAAGCCAGGTTACTCGTACGTCTTCGTAGGTGCCATCCCTAACCGTCTTGCCTTCTTTCTTTGTAACTGCGCCTAAAGCCGTAGTCGGCTTCTTACAGTTTCTTAGGCTTGCTTTGTCTTGCGTTTTGATTATAGACGGAAGCTGTTCGAACGTAGGAGTCAGAAAGTACGGAGTGTGTAGGAAAAAATAAATAAAATAAATAAACCCTGGTAGCCCCGCGCCGAAGTCCCCTGGGACGCCGCACCTTAAGCCGTTTTCGGCTCCTCGCAGCGCCCAGGGTGTCCGAGCGGAGGTCAGGGTAAAAAAAAACCTCATTCTCTCCGTTTTGTTCTATTGAGTTCTCTATTGTTTTTTGTCTGACTTTTGTGTCTGACGGTCGCATCTCAACCCCACCTGTCGAGCTCTTAGTCGCAGTCAGCAGTAGACTGCGTCCAGGATGGGCCTCGTGGAGGCGGCTCGTAGGGATGTATTTTTTATTATTTCAGGTGGGGGAGGTATCAGGCTCTGCTTCTTATGATGACAGTGTTATAGTTGCTAACTTGGCTGGTGCTTCTTCGTAGATTCACATAACACTTGCACAAACACTCTTTGGTACGAAATAAGCAGAGGGGAGAAAAACCGATTCTTAGGTGGGGCCAACCCTTTTGCTTCATTACAGCCTTCCAGAACTTGTGACGGGGGTGTCCTATTTTAAACCAGGGTTTTTAGAAGAAGGTAAAATAAAATCAATTCTCCCTTTTTAATGTTTATTAAACAAAAATTTCCATTGATTAAAATTACTATTTTATGTTTGAAATGAGTTTTCAAATTAAGTTAATCCCTTATAAGGAGGTAAAGGTGATGAATGGCCAAGAAAAATACAGAGAGCTACTAATAAGTTAATTGAGCTTACCCTATCCTTAATCAATTAAAAGGCACCTTTCTATACGGATGTCCAGCTTACTCTACCTATTTATTTTTCCTCGAACAATCCGTAGGCGTGCCTCAGTGATAAGGAAGAGTGTCAGGGGATTATTGGGTTAATCAGTTAACCATGACCCTGACAAACTTTTGTGTTGCCTTATATTCAGCTGGACTAGTTACAATGGCTTGCAATGAGCTTACGGTTACTACGTCCCTGTTCATTTCAAATAGCCATCTCGTCCGGTATACGCAGTAACTCTCACATCGGAAAGTTACGTGTTCAACAATCTCTTCTCCACATGAGCACAGTGGTGTTAGGCTTAAGCCGAATCTATTCCCATGAAGTCACCATGACCCGTTAACAACTGGGACATATAATGGTCCACGCGCACATGCTTGGCCTCGATCCTGTTGACCACGTTCGGGAAAATTTTATGAGTGTGTCTGCCTTTGGTTGACCCGTCCTATCGGCGCTGCCATTCTTCTTTCATCCATCTATCTGCGTCGTCAGGACTCGATATAGGGATGTTGGGTTGTTGTCCATTTGCCAGTTCCCAGATAGCTGTCACCGCTCTTGCCTGTAAGTCCAACGGTGGTCAACTGGCATCAGTTGAGGTCGTACGGTATGCCTGCGTAACAGTCAACAAAGCTGTCCTCTGCGAGCTCAAAAGTGTTGTCCAATCGGTTGCTCTCAGCCCTCTCACCCAAGCGGGGGCTGCATACAGGAGGACTGATTGGCATAGCGCCGAATAATAGATTTGTCTGCTTTGATAGGAAAGGCCCCAGGTTGCTCCACACATTGCTCTAATCGCTGCAATGCGGGCTGGTACTTTATCTCTGGCATATCTTGCATTAACACCAAATCTTAGTTGGGCTGACATCCTGACGCCCAGGTATGTTACAACTGTAGGCGCTTTGATGGTCTTACCGTCGATTCTTATGACGGGTGGTGATCGCATATTGAGTTTCCCCTTAAGCAGCATCATCTCCGTTTTGTCGGCTGCCAGGCTGAGTTTAACTCGCCTGCACCAAGTACTGAGTGTACCAACAGCTCGATTTCTGCCTTTGTGTTTGCTTCTACTACTACCGCCAGGTCATCTACATACGCAATCGCCTTGAGGCCCTCGTTCTCTAGTTCTTGGAGGGCTCTATCAAAGAGCAACGACCAGAGGAACGGGCCAAGCACGGACCCCTGCGGTATACCCATTTCAACGGTTCTCTCGCAGTCCCTGCCATATTCCGGTAGTGTCACATATCGGTTGCTCAGGTAGCTGCCTACAAGGGCACATAAGTCAATGTCGGTACGACGACTTCTAAGGCTATCCATGACCGCAGGCCACCACATCCTATCAAAGGCCTTTTTAATGTCGAAAAATATACCAACCACATATCGAGATGTGGAGTTCGAAGTGATATCGACGATCTCTCGTATAGCATGGGTAGTGCATTTTCCTGGCATGCCACCATATTGTCCCGGGTGTAGATCGTGGCTAAGGCAATTTCTCAGTCTTGCCAGTACGAGTTGCTCGAGTGCGTTACCTAGTACAGGTAGGAGAGAGATCATACGGTATGATCCCAGGAGATCCGCCGGTCGGCGGGGAATCCTCAGTGTTCAGCATCAGGAGTCCGTTGTCTTCAGTAAATTCAGCAATAGCTCGGCCGCGTGCGTCAATGTACCCGTCTCCCCAAACCGTATGGTGGCTATTAAAATCTCCTCCGAGAATAATATTCTTCCCTCTATATTTATCCATGAGGTAGCACATCCAGGAGATATCTTCTTCTATGCTTCGCAATCGGTCACAGTAGACCGAAGCAACTACAATTACAAGGAGGAGATGGATCCATTGTTGGTAGGTTAGGGCTCGGGCCTCGGCCATGACTGTTTCAGATTTATGACAATTAATCTGGGCAAATTTGATCTTTGTTTGTTGGTGAGTTTGGTCATTCATTGATCATCAGGATGAAGGTTTTCATTATCTATGATGTCCATGCTGGTTTGATCAGGAGGACTCTGATGTTTATCACCTGTATCTGGCAGTTCTCCGCGGTCTGTGGTGTGCCAAGCTCTCGCTAATGTTCGTGCGTGGGCCTCACATTGCGACGACCCTACAGGGTGGCCACTGGCCTTACCCAGTCGGTGGCAATGGACACACCGTATCTTCTCGCGCGGGCATTGTCGGGTGTCATGGGCATCCGCGCACATGCTGCACACGGGCTCTTTTTTAGGGAATGCCACCGCGACATGGCCATATAGTTGGCAATTGTAGCAGCGGGTGACTCCCGTATAGTCCTTCGCTACACATACCTGGTAGTCCAGGTAGACCTTTCCTCTAGTCGTCGCAGCTTTCCATGTGGATGGGTCAACTTCCACGACCCAAGACACGTGTGTGGACGTTTGTCTGGTTCCAGCACCATATTTTAAAGTAAATAGTGGCCTAATGTTGGCGCTTTCCCACGTTCCGTTCTGGCCGTTGTTCGCACACAATTGCTCTGATAGGTCCTGCGGCTGAATCTCCTTTGGGACCCTCAATATCAGAATTCTTGGATTGCGCTTGCCTGCCGTTCGAATATCTAGGCCAGCCTGGCCAAGTGCCTCATTTGCTAACAAGGCTTGTCTATCAGCAGGGGTGTCGACTTTCACTACAACACCTCCCTTGGCTGTTGACCTGATGTCGTCTATACGGATGCGGGTCACCCTGGGATTGATGATGTGTTTCACTTTATTAAGGACGTCCTGCGGATCCATTTGTTCCCGTGAGTCAATGAACACTAATTTTGTTTGGTGTTCAACTTCTTTCCTAGCTTTTCTCATGAGGGATTCTTTGTCTCTGACTGGTTTATTCACTGGTCCAGTCGCAGGTGCCTTTTTCTTAGTTCTGCTCCTTCCCACAGTGAGCCATTGGCTATTTGTCTCAGCGGAGTTCTCAACTTCATCTCGGGAAGGAGGGATCTTGCCATGGCCCATCACTGCTTGGCCAGGCTCAGACAGCTGCTCTGCGGGCAGTGTTTTTTCTTTTTGTGTCTACTTTTCCCGGTGTGCACAGTGTCCTGGTCTTGAGTGCGGTCAACATACTGCCGTACGTCTCTGAGTTCCTTGCTCTTCTTAGATCCATTGAGGCCTTTAAGGTATATATTTTCAGCAGCTGTTTTGTGCAACATTGCTATCAATTTGTCAGCTTGCTCAACAATAAATGCTGCAGCAGCTTTCGGGCATTTGTTTGTTGGATGAAGAACTTATTGGGCAATTCAAATTGAAAACCGTTCTCCGAAATACACAAACGTGCCCGTTTTCTCATACTTCCAACTGTCACACCCAAACTGAGAACACGTCTAAGTTTTTCAGCAGCGGTGAAGATCCTTGCTCTCAAATCGTCGACGTTTGTCACTTCAGTGCGATAGACTAGTTCCTTCAGATATCCCCAGACGAAGTAATCCATAGGGTTAAGATCAGGAGATCTTGGTGGCCATGGAACTGTCCCACCACGGCCGATCCATGTTTCGAATGTTCGATTCAAATACGCCTGAACTAATCTAGAGGAAATACTCCAGCGTATCTGCTTGGTCTATCAGTCTACCCTTTTTTAACTTTATTTCCCCCTTTGATAGGTTAAAGATCAGCAAACTATTCGACTCACCACATTTAAAAATACCACCTGGAACAGCTAAAGATTCATTATCACAACCTATTAGCTTGGGATTCATTATCACTGTGTCACCAATTTGTCCACCAACATCAACTCTTATCGCCACTGTTTGTTCAGGCTTAACTCTACATCTTCAGCCAAAACCACATGAATCCTACTTCCCTCAGTGTCTAAGTCGATCATCGCCTGAGACAATTCCATTAGGTTGTTTGCCTGTCCAAGGATTAAATCAGAAAGTCCCAATGCACACTTAGTGACGTCCGCCTGAATTGGCAATTTCACATCAACAAATACACAAAATCATGCAACACCTAGAGACATTTCAACGCCTCCTGCAAAGCCTTCAAGTGATTGACTAGTGACATACCCGATCGGCCTAGCAAGATCCAAACTAACAATATTGCATGCATCCAGTTAACGACATTACATGTTGTTGATTGATTGAACTCAGCACTGAAAATTTATCATAATCAACTCACAACAATATATAAATAATAATTTGTTTATCATCAATACAAGTTTTTATGTCATTGAAAGGTCTAAATAATATTATTCCTTTCAACAAATTGAGAGATTTGATTAAATAACAGTTTATCAAATACTAAGGCAAGATAAAATATTAATTGAAAAATCGGAACAACCAAACGGATATTAGTTTTAGTAGTTATTAGTTTATTGGTTTTAGGACCTTTTCCAGTCGGAATATAGGCAGTTATAGATGGGACATTTTAAAGATATCAGCTAATATATGAATAACTTTGTTCATAATCAATCTGACAATAAGGGTAGAAATTTTGGCTGGTCCGATGCTTTTTGAATTTATAGTGTCAACTGTTTTAATAATTTCTAGTTATGTTAATTTTGTAATACTGAATTTTTTTAAAATTAATAGTATGAAGTTTGCTGTTGTTATAGTACTTTACTAATCTTTTATTTGAAATAATAGTAAAACAATAGTATATATCAAGCATGTTTTAAGAAACCAATTAATTTCAATTTTGCGAAATGGGATAAAATTACGCGCTGTGCGTAACCTATAATTCACCTTGCCTTTCACCTTCTTCTTCTAAGACTCTGAGAGTGATTCCGTCTCCTAATTAAAAAACTATAATGTAAGAAATAATTAATAAATAATGTGACAAAAAAGGTGCAATTTCTGGCTTCCAAAGGCGCATTGTAGCATCCACTGGGCAAACTTCAGTAGGCCGGTCGTAGATGACCGTGGTGCTGTACATGTGATGGAAATGTGATCTATAAATCCAGGATCCTATTTTTGTATCTGTTACCCTCATTTTGACAATGTGATATACACTATTAATATATATTTATCAAATTTAGTATTACAAGTGCCATTAGAAATTTGCAACAATTGTAATTGTATATCTTTCTGTAACTATTGTCTGTTTTGAAATTTATTTTCATGTGTAATAAATGTTTTATATTTTCGAGTGTAATTTGATCACCAGCCTTCCTATTTCCCTGTTTTTGCACTTCTAATATGTAATTAAAACCTTTTCATTCAGAATTTTTGTTCTTATGTAAATACATATTAAAGTGGGTTTACATTATTAATATTTGTGTTCGTAATTGGACTTTGTTCAGTTTGTTTTATTATTTGTATGACAAATATTTGTGACATTGGTTGATTAATTTGTTTTAGAACTTCTGCTGGATGACCTCTACTTGATATATAACCTTATGGAACAAATATCTAAAGGATTAACATTGGCGGTAACATACCGCCCACTTATTTTCCCGACTAATTAACAATTTTGAATAAATAGATGGTTGGAGTCAATAAATAGAAAAAACTGGAGGCTTCTTTCGCATTGATAGGTTTAGGCTGAGCGCGATATGAGACCTTTTGACCGTAGGCAGTGCTCATCTAGGGGGTGGTTAGCAATTTCACTTAAATCCGAAACCGTTGTCGGGGCGTTCCCGAAGGTTTCTACGCTGAGGAAAGACAGAGTTCGCCTTCTCTGTCTAGGGAGTATGCGGGAGAGGAGGCCGATGTATTTCGACTTGCTAACCCTTTGCATGCTACATTCCAATTTGGACAAGATGAGAGCGAGGTGGTAACAACCCTTAGGGGTGCGAAGTTTCTACATCAACGCTCAGGCAGAGATGCGTCGCTCTTATTTTGAGAATCGGGTACATCCGGTAAGGGCTCCATATAGCCCAGGTACGGACGGTAAAGATCTTCTGGTCATCCTATGGCCAAGATTCCGGAACGTAGGTCTTCTTTCGCATATGGACGCGCAAGGATAAGAAATGGTACGCGAATGCTCATAAAGGGGTCTAACTACGAGTTATGATTTGGTTCTCGACTTCTACCACAGCCATTTTTCAGGCCAAATGGCCAATAAAAACATTTTAATATGAAACAATCAACAGACCACTCGGATTAAGACTCCACAACTACAACACGCTAAATTGAGATTTTTTTTTAAATTTTCTTTATAATGCCGATAGTCAAGAGTAAATAGGCTGGAAAACAACCCTCCACACTATGCCTCAAGTAAAACGCCGTCTGTCAAAGCTGCGTCAAAATTACACTCTAAAACAATGCACATGTTTATTATATAAGTAACTTGATTAGATTTCGGGGTCCGATTGGGCAAATAACATGTTTCAATTGATTAATCCTTAGACAAAGTAGTGGTATTGATTGGGAGTGGTAATATCCATCGTTAGAAGAAAGGCAAGAAAATTAAAGGTGCATTAAAAGGATTGTCTGTGAGTAATAAACGGAGACATGCAGGGTTTTATTTATTTATTCTTTGAGCCAGTTAATCTGGGTACGGCCAACATTTACTAAATGCTAATTAGTAAAATGTACTTACCGGATTATTCGGGAAAGAGAATTCACAAGAGTGAATCCTCTCTTTCCAGCCCTTCTGATTTCTACGCCTTCATACGTACGGATGCACCTATGGACAAATGGACAAAATTAACGCACCGCTATCAAATCGTAAATTATTTATATTTTGCGAATAAAAAAAAAGAAAAAAAAACAGATTTGGTTGTACAAATAACACATTTAAAAAGAAAATGTTTATTACTTAATTTAAAAAAATATTGAGTAAAGAACAAATAGCACAAAATTGAAAAACAAATAACAAATGTTTAGAAAACTGTTTTGTTCCTCCCACTTCTGGCACTAATCAATCAAAACGCTTTTCATTCATGGAAAAAATTGCTAATAATATCCTGAGGAATTCGATGCAAGAACAGTTGTGCCCAACTCGTTAGAGTATTAGTACGTGGGATTCGCCGTGGTACTCGTCGCTAAAAATGGGCCCCAAATGTGTTCGATTAGGAACAAAAGTCTGGAATTCAACGAGGCCAATACCCATCCTACCATTACAACCTCTTTCCTGTAGGCATCGACAGTACATGACACCCCATGAGTCCTGGTATTATCATTCATTAGCAACAGTCTCTCATCGATGTGAGATGAATTAGAGATCTTACCTGTACAACAACCAATTCGGTACGGATTGAATGAAATGCCCCCCCCCCCTGAACCCAGAACACCAATGATCCACGGTGGAATGCCACCTGAAGAATCATACGGCACTCAGCGTACCTTTTTCCTAAACGATTAACTCAAAGCGATCTTTAGACGCGACTGAATAGAATGACACAATGTTAATTTATATGCAAATCGAATTAATCAGTACAAACCTAAATACAGTAAGTAGTAAACAAAGCATTATTTAATGTTTATTCTGTCTACGCTAATTACTAACCACCTGTATCTGATGTAAAAAGATAATTGATTTAATTTTAAGCTAAATACATTGAGTGGTGCGTTAAATTTTCCCATTAGTGAATTTAATTATATTAGATATTTATATGTTGAGAAAAATAGTAATTTTATAATAAATTAAATATTGACAATAATGGCTACATTTATAACTGTAAGGATAGCCAATCAACCAATTTTTATGATCTAAAGAAAATCAGTTCAAGAAAAAATGTTTTTTAATAATTAGAATTAGAATTAATAATCCTTATGGACGAAAATAAATGCACATACACGAACAATAGTAATATTCAACGACCATTTAGTGAGAAGATAGAGAAAGGGACAAGGGAGACGACCACAAGACCTTTTGCACCTCGACCTGAATAAATCTATTGTGCTCTGTTGCCATAGCTGCCCTTTGCCAGCGGCTCCTAGCGTATGATCTTTCTTGAGGTTTTTCCCGTCCCAGTTGCTTGAACTTGCACGAACAAAGACCTTCGCAAACGCATAAAATGAGTTCGGCGGTTTCCTCTCTTCGTGGCTGTATCTGCACAGTGTTTCTGCTGTATGTACTCCTACCAGGTGCAAGTGCTTTTTTTAAATGGCAGGGCTTGTCACGGATCAGCCTACTCCCACGGCCGGGATAGAAAAAAAAAAAATAGAATTTTGTGTAAATGATTACACCAGTTACGAGATACGTCCGTATCGCCTTTTAATGACTATTCTTTCAAAACAAGCTTTTTGCAAGGTGTGATCATGAACAATAGATTTCGCGAAAAATTCATTGTTCTATGTGGTGGTTAATGACCGTTAATCGATAATTATTCAGGTACTACTTCTCAGATGGAGTACCATTCTTATTTAAATTAGTATTTATATGTACATTCTTTATTTACATTGTCATTATTTATTGGATAATCCCGTTAGCGATATCGTTTTGCATTTAAAGTTTTGAAGAACGCAGTTCATAAATGAACGCATTTGAATGAATGTTTTAACAAGTGTTACTATGTCAGTAGAAGTTTCAACTCAAATGAAGGCAATTAGGAAATAACGTGGAACCTATAAAAGAAAGCGGGAGGGTGGGACCTCAGTCTAAAAGCTGCGATGAGGATACTTCATGTAGTTGTAGCGTTCATAGCTATTCAGACCGCATTATCAACTAATTATTTGCCATTATAGTAAGAAATTTTCAATTATCACAGTCCATCGAATTAGAAACAAGTAACATGCGAAAAATACTGACTTTTTCATGCCCTGACACAATATATATATGTATGTGTGTGTGTATATATATATATATATATATA
>CM077110.1:18847060-18860018 GCA_039619505.1 Cimex hemipterus | reverse complement strand
TATATATATATATATATATATATGAGAGAGAACCGAGAAATATTTGCCGTTACTAAGTTTGTAATCAGCTTGCCGGCAAATAAACATAGTTTTGAATTTTAGCATCCATACAGCCACGTGGTACGTGAAAGGTCAACCTCCGCCGCAAGACCTCACACAATTTCTTGGCCTAGTAAGATTACGAAAGGGTATTTGTGGAATATGATGATTACATATTTACTTTTAGGGTAGCGTAAATACAACGGTAAATAATGGCAAACCAGACTTGATCGTGGTCACACTGCAAGGTCTAAACCATACCACCAGCAAGATGAAGTTTAAGCCAGTGCACAACGAGTGGGGCAACGCGATTGGAAATAAATTGAGACAGAGTGGCTTTGTTCAGGTAAGCAAATCAACAAGTATTTTATTATCCTATTTTCATGAATATAACGTATATCTCAATTGTTTCAATATCTCATGATCTTTGCAATTGTAGATCGCGGCTGTAGTTAGTGGAACGCTCGGTAATTACATATACGTAATCGACAAGTACAAACAACATCATCAGCAGACCATATTAAATTCGACAGCATTATCAGTAGATCAGAAACCGGATCCGAGCGCTCTTGTAACCACAATAGGTTGGCTCGGCCGCCGCATCACGATCGTCAACGCAAGATTTACGGGAAAGGAGAGGGACGTGGAAACCAGATTCTGGGAGTTCTATTACATCGAAATGTCGAGAGGCTTGTACTTCAACGAACACGTTTTCTGGATGGGAAGACTGAACTTCAGAGTGGACAAAAATGCCACTGATGCCAAGCAGCTCATCGATAAGAACAGGCTGAAAGATTTGCTCGATCAAGACCAACTGAAGAAAGGACAACGTACGTTTGATGTGTTCGTCGACTGGAAAGAACAAAATATCACTTTCAACCCGACTTACAAGTTCTACCCAAATTCAGATAACTACAGTATGGACAGGACGCCATCTTGGCCGGACAGGATATTGTTCAAAACGGAGAAGAACCATACATTGTCAGAAGTGAAATATCAAAGCTTGAGCAATCACAAGCAGTTCAGTCAAAGGCCTGTCATGGCCCTATTCTATTTCTTGCACCCCTTGACATCGAGAAGATATTCTTAATACATGTACATGTTTCTCATTGTATATGCTAATAAATGTATGTCAAAATCAATAGTCAGTTTAAACGGTCTCCGATTTCTAACTGATCTTATTTAATATTTTCTGAATATTGCAGTTTTACGTCGTGGCAACGGTGAAATAAAAACGTTTAGACTGACAACAGCCTAGGCGAGCACCGACCGGTATTTTCTCATAGATACATCCGAGTATTTGATATGTCTTGAGGCATGCTAAGTCTGAACACATGGCTTGGGCGTTTCCGATTCGTCTAACCCACCACTGATGTTTCTGTCAGCAAAAAATCGGAAACGAACCAGGAACATCCAAATGCTTAACTTTTTAAATTATCATTGTCATCACACTGTTTCAACAAACTTTATTGTAAGTTGGCTAACCCTCCCTGGTCAATGAAGACTCCTAATCTCTCTTCATCCACTGCGATCTATAAAATCTATTGTTCTTTTTGACCCTGCTACATTTCCAAATCCCGAATAGTGCACAACCCTTAAGGTAGTTGACCATTTTTCTTATTACTTTTCGCTTATTTCCCTAGTCATTAATATAGTCTTTCTGAAGAGACGTTCATGGCTAACGTCATTGTTTATGATGGTAATTTTTGTTTTCAAGGTTGAGATTTGAAAGTTTGATGGTTCCTGACCTGGTGAATTCACCCAGTCTGTCTTTCCGTCTTCATCCACTGGCTCAGTTCTCTTTAGCACGATTTGATTGTGCCAACTGCGGTTCTGGACCAAACATTGCGAGAGCTGCACAATCTACGTCTTACGCAAACCCGCATTACAGAAGAGTTATGCGTGTTTAGTGAACCAATATCTCTACCACATAAGGGGCATCTTCCCTGACATTGCCCAAGCAAAGTCGACCATCGACCCTGGTGCCTGGGGAAACCAATAATAATATAATAATAATAACAGTAAAATCTTTATTAACAAAATAACGAATATGAATACATTTTATTCTTATAAGACATTACCCCATGGTATTGTGACCGTCGGAGGAGTTATGAGATGGGATGCATACATAGGGGTGGACACAAAATTTCGTGGATACACATGATTGTGAATATCAATTAGAAAAATACAGTCGCTTAATCGTTTGTTTATGTAGTAGTAAATATTTGAGAATAGGTCATTGTCTATCTTGAACAATATGTACCCGTCAAAATAAAAACACTTTTCTTTTTTGTTGTTGTTGTTCCGGTCCAATAGAAAAAATCGTGCCTAGAGGATTGAATTCTGTCGTGGGCTCTTGTAATATACGTCGTGTTATATATTGATTTCAAAATGTAAGTAACGTCGGTTATTACTTTTATAATTTTACATGGGCAGACGTATTTGTAAGATAGCTTGGCACTAATCTGCCGTGTCAAGGAGATCGCCGCCGAGTACCACCTGGATGAGGCCAACTGGAACAACTCGCGTCATGATCTTTGCTTGAGATTTCACAACTCCAGTAGAAAAAAAGTTCCTTAACCGTGATGATCAACTGCAATGGAGGAATTTTTCTCAATTTCCAACTTTTCCATTTTTTCTCATGTATTTCGTGAAATTCTTCTGATCTCTACCCTTCATACGGATGCACCTATGGACAGAATGGACACACCGCCCTTTTTAGGTTTATTTATATATTGCGAACAAAAAAACAGATTTGGTTGTACAACTTTTTTTTTTTACTTCATTTATTTATATCTACAACTGTACATGCATGATATACAACCAGCAGATTGGATTTCAGACTGTGTGTTTGGCATTATGGGCGTTATAGAGAAAGCTACCCACTGGCAGCCGCTCTGGATTAATGAAATGATATTAATCATTTAAGAGGTCTCTTATCCATACTCTTTTCAGACGTTTACGTGGTAATTGTGGGGAATGGAGTGATTGTATTTGTGTGTTGGTGTGATTTTGTAATTTACTATGAAAACGTCTGTAATATGTTTTGATGGATGAAAAAATTGTTGGGATTTGAAGATCTCTGTGAAGTGTATTATTGTTTACATAAAATGGGGCAGAAACAGTTAGTCTTAAAATTTTGGATTGAAAACTTTGTAATCTTTGAATATTGGAATACTTGGCCGATCCATATACTTGGCACCCATACATCCAAATTGGTTTGAGTAGGTATATGTATGTCGAAAGTTTTGATTTTAATGGTAATTTTGATTGTCTGTTGAGTAGGTAATAAAGAATTTTAATCGTTTGTTCAGTGTCTGTTTTTTAAATCGTGTGTGTGGATTCCAAGTTAGTCTTCTATCAAATGTAAGTCCTAAATAGTTAACTTTGTCGGATTGTGGAATAGGTTCATTGTATAAGTATATGCTAGAGCATGTCTCACGACGGAGCGTAAAGGTGATATGTTGGGACTTTGAGGGATTAAACTTTATTTTCCAAAGATTGCTCCATTTCTCAATTGTTGATAAATGGTTTTGTAACATGAGTGAAGCTTGTGTAGAAGAGAGATGGCTTGTTAATATGGCGGTTTCATCTGGGTATGTGACGGTAAGTGTATTCTCATTTGTGGGCATATCAGAAGTAAAAATTGTGTACAACAGCGGAGCGAGTATTGACCCTTGTGGCACACCCGCAAGCACTTCTTCCATCCCAGAAGTCTCCGTACCCTGGTTTACTGCGAAAAATCTCTCTTTAAGGTATGATTGTATAATTAGATAATATGCCTGGGGTAAAAATAATTTTAATTTATATAATAATCCCTCATGCCATACTTTGTCGAAGGCCTGAGAAACATCTAGAAACACTCCAGTCGCGTACAGTTTCTGCTCGAGACACGAAGTAATGAAATCTGTCACTCTGTGAAGTTGATGAGTGGTGGAATGATGGGTTTGAAAGCCAAATTGATGGTCTGGTAAGATGTTGTTCGAAGTAGCAATAGAGATAATTCTTTTGTAAATTAATTTTTCGAATAATTTAGAAGGAACGGGTAACAAACTAATAGGACGATAAGTTGATGTGGAGCTTAAATTTTTATGGGGCTTTGGGATCATTTTAATGTAAGAAAGTTTCCATTGTATGGGGAAGTGTGTAGTCCTCAAAATTGCGTTAAATAAAGAAGTCAGAAAGACGACTGCTTTTTTGGGAAGTTCTTGTAGAACTTCAGCTGTTATTAAATCATGACCAGGTGTTTTCTTTTTAGGAAGCTGTCGTATTTCTTGTGATACTTGTTTTGGAGTTATTGGTTTAGGTGGCAAATCTAGGGGCATAGCTGTCTCAAGTGAATCTGTTATAAATTTATCGTGTTCAGTGTTCATTATGTTATGAGGTTTGAATACTTCAGAGAGATGTTTCGCAAATGTTTTGGACTTTTCTTTATCAGAAACGATCCAGGTTCCATCATCATTCCTGAGAGGAGTTGAGACAACGCTATGACGCAGGATACGTTTAGTACTACGCCAGAGGCTCCCATCCTCTGTTGACAAGCTTTTTAAATGTGTTTCGTATGATTGTTGTTTAAATACAACATTTAAAAAAAATGTTTATTACCTAATTTAAAAAAAAAATTTATTGAGTACAAAAAGCAACAAATTGAAAAACAAATAACAATGTTTAAAAAACTGTTTTGTTCCTCCCACTTCTGGCACTAATCAATCAAAACGCTTTCCACGAACAGTTGTTCCCAAGAGTGTTCGGATGTGGGATTAGCCGTCGTACTCGTCGCTTAAATTGGCCCCAAATGTATTCGATTATAAACAAAAATCTGGAATTCGAACGGTCATACCCATCACTCCATTACAACCTCATTCTCGCAGGCTCAATGAAACGCCACCACAGAATATCCATGACCGACCGTGGAATGCCTTCTGACCATACGGAATGGAGCGTACTTTTCTCCTAAAAAATTAACTGAAAGCGATCTTTAGTCGTGGCTGAATGGAATGACAGAATGGTAATTTGTGTGCAAATCGGATTAATCAGTACAAACCTAAATACAGTAAGTAGTAAACAAAGCATTATTTAATGTTTATTCTGTCTACGTTAATTACTAACCACCTGTATCTGATGTAAAAAGATAATTGATTTAATTTTAAGCTAAATACATTGAGTGGTGCGTTAAATTTGCCCATTAGTGCCAATTTAATTATAATAGATATTGGGTTGTCCGGAAAATAATGCTGCAGGATTTTGGTATTAAACAAAAAAAAAGAAACTTGTTACTTTAAAGCAATGTTCTTTAATCAAAATAATTTCCCATACTCTCAATACATTTCTCCCAACGTGTTGGTAACTTATTAATTCCGTCTGAGTAGAATTCAGAATTTTTAGAATTGATAAAGTCAATAAATGCATTTTCCAGTTCCGTTTGATTTTTGAATATTATGTGTTGTAAGTAGTGGTCCAGGTGTCTAAAAAAATGGTAGTCAGTAGGCGAGAGGTCCGGAGAGTAGGGTGGGTGAGGCAAAGTTTCATAGCCAAGCTCCAATAATTTTGGCGATCGTTTAATGAGTGTGGAACCCAATTTTCGAGTTTTTTCCCTTTTCCAATCGCCTTGAGGTGGTCAGCGACGGTCGTTTTACTGACTTTGAATTGCTGTCCAGAACGTCTAGTGTTATCGTAGAGAATCCACTTTTCGTCACATGTAACAATTCTGGCCAGAAATGGGTCATTTTTGTTTCGACAAAGAAGTGATGCACAAACATCAAAGCGCTGATTTTTTTGGCGATCGTTTCCAATCGCCTTGAGGTGGTCAGCGACGGTCGTTTTACTGACTTTGAGTTGCTCTGTAAGTTCTCGAACAGTTGTTTTGGGGTTTTCTTCCACCACTGATCGCAGAACATAATCATTAAGAGAGGAAGGCCTTCCACGACCTTCTTCATCTTCAAGGCTGAAATCTCCATCCCGAAATTTTTTAAACCACCTTTGCACAGTGCACTCATTAACACAACCCTCGCCCCAGACTTGGTTAATGTTTCTAGCCGTTTGGGCTCCGCTTCGGCCGAGTTTAAACTCGTAAAAGAAAATCGTACGAAATTCTCGCTTTGACATTATAAGGATGACTGAATTATTTCCAAGTAGCGGAATGCTACAGAGGTAAACAAACAATATCATTTGGAAGAGGATTAATAAGTGTTGACATTCATACAAATGAGTAATCCTGTAAACGTAAACAGAATATTTTATATAGATTTGTTTTAATGAAAACTTAAAATCCTGCATTATTTTCCGGACAACCCAATATTTATATGTTGAGAAAAATAGTAATTTTATAATAAATTAAATATTGACAATAATGGCTACATTTATAACTGTAAGGATAGCCAATCAACCAATTTTTATAATCTAAAGAAAATCAGTTCAAGAAAAATTCTTTTTTAATAATTATAATTAGAATTAATAATCCTTATGGACGTAACTAAATGCACATACACGAACAATATTAATATTCAACGACCATTTCCTTGTTTTTATAGGTTCCTGTTTATTTTCTTATTGCCTTCATTTGGGTTGAAAAACTTCTGCTGACAAAGTAACACTTGTTAAAACATTTGTTCAAATGTTCTCAAAAGGAATTCCGTTTTAGAAAACTTTAAATACAAGAAGATTACGGGAACGGAATTAACAAATAAATAGAGAAAATGTAAATAAAGATTTCATAAATACAACCAACTAATTTAAATAGGAATGGCACTCCATCTGAGAAGTAGTACCTGACTAATTATCGATTAACGGTTATTAACCACCACATAGAACAATGAATTTTTCGCGAAATCTATTGTTCATAATCACACCTTGCAAACCGCTTGTTTTGAAAGGCTGTTCATTAAAAGACAATACGAACGCTTCTTGTAACTGGTGTAATCATTTACACAAAATTCGTATTTCTATAAGACCCCAAGTGCGTTCGCAAAAGCACAGTCCTATTATTCAAACAACTACGTAAAAAATTTATGTGAAACCTTTGAAAACCAAGGTTGTCTAATCCGACTAATCCTCGGAAAGTAGATGGCGAGACCATTTCCTCTTCATTCGCCTGGTGGGAATATAGAGGTGGGTTTTATTGGACATGAATGCTCGGTTATGGTGAGGAGCGTTTAGCATGGAAAAATGATTTGTCATTTTATTTTATTTATTTTTTGTTCGCTGGAGAGTTCTGAGGATCATTGACTATGATTCTGAAAACTTCGGCTTGGAAGGATGTTGTCCTTGGATTTTGGAAGGTTTGGCGGTACCCCGCAATTCTAGTCTGTACGTCCAGATTGGTTTTAGTATTGTTTTGTAGAGTGTCAGTTTGTTTGGCGGAGGAAAATGAGATTTTGGGTTGGTTCCACACTAATCTTGAATCTAGATGGAACCAAAGGTAGCGGACGCGGTCTGTTTTGGAGGTGGACGTATTATTGAGAAATATTGTATGAGGATGAATGATACATGTCTGCTTTTGCTCCACTTTTAGCATTATACGCCTGCGTTTGCTCCATTCGGCTATGTGCCGTAGTGGCACAAAATATGTGCATGGAACTCCTACGAACCAGTTGTGGGATCGGGATGACAGGATAGCACAGCTGTGTGGAGGGTGAGGTTGTGATATATGCGCAGTGTAGCGGAGGTAAAGCAACGTCCAAGTATGCTGCCCTGACGTACTCTCGCTCACAGAGGACATAATCCGTATAGGCTATTCCTTGGCGGACCCTGAAATATCTTTCAGTTGGGAATGAGGCCGTCATGCACACATGGTCAAACGCTTGCAATGCAATACAATCCTTTATTGCATACAAATTATATTGTTCCAGTACGTTTAGTTCGCGGTCGAGATTTTTGTGATGAATCAAAAGGTACCGTAAAACTAGGTAAATATACTACAGTATTCCTTTCTGAAATTTAAGGAATTGAACATTGTACCAGGAAAATTAAAAGGCTAGAAATACATTCCTGGAAGATAACATTCTTCTATGAGAGTCAGGCAGAACTAATGGTCCGAGCCTCTTACAGGTAGTAGCAACATTGACTCTAGGTCCTGAACCCTAGTGTGGCTTTGAATCATCTCACAAAAAAGGATACAGCTTAAAACGGATCCTCAATGAGGCCAAACGCTGGTTAAACAATACCACAGGCAAGATACACACGAATAGAAAGAGGATAAAGGGCATTTCGGACTGCACTGAGTTCTGACGGAAATCAGCGACACTAATGACGTGACCGTGGTCACTACTGGAGTAGAGTGAACAAAAGGGTTGACATGTAGGCCAAAGAGTGAACCAATGAGTCTGTAGGACTTAAACCCTACTGAACCACTCCTTAGCATCCTACCACAAAAGAGAATACATTTTAAAATGCATCCTAAATGAGTACAAAATCTGGTGGTGCAATACCACAGGTATGTGGCAAGCTAAGAGTTTTAAAGAAGGGTGTTACCGCCAATGCCAAAAAATAATAATAATTAAAAAAATGAAACGTTAATAAATAAATTTTAAAAAAATTATAAACTTAAATAAATGAAGGGAGAAATTCATACGGGACTTACCACCTTCCTTCAGCTGCCGGTTGCAAGAAGCGAAGGTTGTTCGGGCCCGATTCCCCTGACTTCGCCGCAGAATAGCCGATGAATGGAAGAGATCGCTGCAGGAGGACAGAGGGTTTTTCGGGGTCGCGTTATTTAAGACTTTTATTAATCCCTTTCTATCATAGGAGAACAGGACTGGGTTTGCACGGAGCGCAGGAGTAGGATTAGGGATTACAATAATCGAAAACAAAATAAATCCAAAATGAGATGACTGGCGTCAACAAAGGGCATCCACCAAATTAAGGTGATTGGTAGGTAATCGCAACGGAAACAGGATCATGATTGCCCATTGACATGGGACTGCCATTTAAAAAAAAGCACTTGCACCTGGTAGGAGTACATACAGCAGAAACACTGTGCAGATACAGCCAAGAAGAGAGGAGACCGCCGAACTCATTTTATGCGTTTGCGAAGGTCTTTGTTCGTGCAAGTTCTTGCAACTGGGACGGGAAAAACCTCAAGAAAGATCATACGCGACCCTTCTATAATTCCAAACCAGGAATAATGCACAACCCTTAAGGTAGTTGACCATTTTTCTTATTACTTTTCGCTTATATCCCTAGGCGTTAATATAGTCTTTCCGAAAAGCCGTTTCATGGCTAATGATCTGTAGTTCCATGATGTGATATTTCTCATTATAATGACAGAGTCTTACTAACGCCATTGTATACTGTGGTAAATTTTGCTTTCCAGGATGAGATTTGAGAAAGTTTGATTGTTACCGACCTGGTGAATTCGGCGGCTGCTCTTGCGTTCATGTTTTCATACTTGGAGTATTTGGTAGCATTCTTTTATGGTATCAGCAACTGGCTATTTCAATGGCATTTCTTACATACCAGGGGACGCCTCTTATTGTGCGGAGCACTCGACTTTGAATTGTTTGTATCTATTGAATTTGTGTCCGTGACGTAGAACCCCAGATGTCACATCCATCTGTCCATATTGGGCGTATAAATCATATCAGGCCACAGACTCACCAGTGGTATGCGATATGTAAAATTTTTGATTGTTTGATCAGTATGCGGGGCTCACGTCAGCTTCTCATCAAGGGTTATTCCTAAGTATTTGTCTCTTGGTCCAGAAGGGATGCGTTGGCCGTTAATTTCTTTCGGAATATCCCTTACCTTTCTTTTTAATGTAAATTTATCCAGTCTAGATTTGCTTACATTTAATTTTATTCGCCAGTCCTTGCACCATTTTCCCACCATTATTGCATCCGATTTTATGTTTTTTGCTGTGCTTGGGTATGTTCCTTTATTTAGGATCGCAACATCATCAGAAAATTGTGCCAAAGTATTAATAGTTTTCATGGGAAAATCAGAGGAGCATATCAGGTATAAGGCCCAGCTACCTTGAGGTACTCCAGCTCCAATATTAGCGGCAGAAGATGACGCGTTTCCACATTTGACGGTAAAAGTACGATTGGATGACTGATCCTGTACAGGTTGTCTGGAAGTTGATTTTTAATTTTGGCAAGCAATCCTTCCTGCCACACTCTATCGAAGGCTTGTTGTGTGTCCAAAAAAAATCCGTACTGCCTCTCCGGGGTACGTTTTGTTTGAGGTACTGATGAAGATGAGGGATTAATAGCCGTTTGGAGATTTTAGAAAACAGTGGCAGCAGACAGACTAATAATGCATCATCTCATTTTGTACAGTTCGCGAGTACTATCTCCCGATTTGGAATCCTTAAGCAATAGTCCAGGGCATATAAAAATTTGTCGTCAGGCAGCACCAGTTGATGCACCCCAGACTCTACATATAATAACTATAAAATATTCTTTCAAATTTAAAACCTATACACAATATTTAACCGATTTTTCTCCAACTTGGCTAAAACTAAATCGAATTGTCAACACTTTAAGTACTTTTCTATATAGACGAGTGGAATTTGTAAGTTGCTTGAATTTCGACTGTCCTATTTTACAGATAATAAATTAACCAGGGTATGGTGAAAGTTTTCATTTCCTTTCGGTCGATATTAATACATTTTAAGAGAAATAATATATGAAATATCTTTTATTTAAAAATTTCGATATTCAACAATAAGTACGGCTCCGCTTTCTTTCTTTGTATTCTGTGCAAATAGACTGTGATTTACTCAGGTGTTCGATGTTTTTTTGTGACGGGTCTTAACTTTCTGTAAGCGGACGACGTCGCGGAGACCGAATTATCTCCCAATATTCGCCTTCTTTTTTATAAGCGACGAGAGATAAGTCGGCGTAAGCGCGTCGCTACTTATTTTTGTGTAGGGGAAGGTAAGGTTCTAGAATTCAATAATCCAGAGACAGTATTCAGAGACATTTATTGAACAAAACAGAGTATAACAGAATGAAACTTTCATGTTCTGTTCGTTCCACGTACGCAAGAACGGTCGACGCGTTTTTTTAAAATAAATTTTCTAACAATAACAAATTTGCATACATGTGTATTTTTGAGGGAAAGTGGCGGGGCCCTATGCGTCCTCTTTATCGTATCTCCATTTGTGTACCATACCTCCTGAAAAACATTACTGTCGATGTTGATGAGAAAATGTTTGCGAAAAAACCCATCAACCTTTACTTTAACAAATCCTTTGCGTTAACAAAATCGTTATTGTTCAGAGACTGGAAGAACCAATTATTAATTTTACAAGAAATAACAGTTATAACCAATGTCAGCAAAGTTATGTTTTAATTTAGTAAGTTGGTCTAATGTTGTACATAAATATTTAGCTTAAGATAAATAAATAAGTTAGTTTAACGAATTGACACATTTACAGGTTAACAGATTAATAATTTAACAAATCAGTAGGTTAGTGGTTAAAATATTTTCATACCTTATCATGTAACTTTATTCAGATATCGTGAGATGCGGTCTGGTGTGATGTGGGTGTAGACCGCATCTCACGATATCTGAATAATTATCCATTAACGGTCACTAATCTCTACACAATATTATGTAACAGTTAAATAAAGGTGAAGGTTGAGATTCAGGAGGATGAAATATGTTTTATTCTCCTGTGCTTCCAAGATCTGAGACAATCGTATGAGCCGATTGAAGCACGTATGGAGTTATCGCTGTAGGCTTTTTGGGAAAAAAGTTTGTGGGTCCTGAATTTTAATTCCACCTTAATCCATGGCATTTGAACTAAAGCGTGCAAGTCTGTGAGCCTTGTGTAACGTTCGGTGTTTTTGAAAAAAAGCCCATTTGTAAGTATATCGGGTTCGAATCCAGGGCCGCTGGATTGGAACCCGGGACCTTCACGTTACAGTGATGAGCGCCGTGTCAAAGACTGAACCTTGCGGCCACCGACGCCCCCGTGTGTTTAATATTGTATGAAGAGGATGGTGAAATGTCAATTTGAAGTAGCGATCTGTGTTTCTTGGTTTTTGAACATTGTTTTATTACTAGTGAATATAAAAAGTTTTTTGTTGATTTCGATTTCATGTGTAAATAGTAGTTTTTATAAAATATATAAAAGAGTCTGTGTCCGTATACATTAGACGAAGATTTTCAGGGCCATATTTCGGTTGCATAATATCGTAATGAAAAGAATACATAAACCTTTTGGAAATATCTAAAATTCCCGTACCCACGTAAATTGGTTTATTTAAATTTGATCTCTTGTTTTCGTCTGTGGGCAGCTACTAGATTTTCCGTGAAAATTGTTCTATCTAAAAAGTCGGGTTTTGCCATTAATTTTTCACACTGTCTATAACTTGATGCCAACTGAATTTTAATACGTTTTCTAACATTTTCCATCGTTTTCCCATAAACCGTGTAAGCGGACGACGTCGCGGAGACCGAATTATCTCCCAATATTCGCCTTCTTTTTTATAAGCGACGAGAGATAAGTCGGCGTAAGCGCGTCGCTACTTATTTTTGTGTAGGGGAAGGTAAGGTTCTAGAATTCAATAAACCAGAGACAGTATTCAGAGACATTTATTGAACAAAACTCCTTCTCTTCACGATACTCTAATTGCTAATATTAATTTATCTATTAGTCAGCCACAACTCTACATCTGGGATTAGTCTACTGACAACGGGACTTACCCCACACGATACTCGCTACGATCCAGGTCCACAGCATCTTTTGTGACGACCTCTGGCTTGGCACAATGGGTAGACACGGGTGGTCCTCGCGGGTTCTGGTTGGCTGCGTCTCCTTGCTGTAGCCCAGACGGAGTGTGGCTGCTCCTGTCCCGATCCTGGGATCTGATGCCGACTGACTGGGGGTGAGCCTCTTATCCTTGACCGTCTTTTGGTTTTCCAATCATCCCTTTTTATACCGGGTCTCTCCCGGAGTAGGGGTGAAAAGGAA
>CM077110.1:18678812-18783305 GCA_039619505.1 Cimex hemipterus | reverse complement strand
TTCTTTTGTATATTTCTTCCGTCTAATTTAAAAGAGACTTTATTAATGTAGAAGTACTCAATTTTTCTTATTTTACAATTTGTATTGCCATCTACTCTATTATCACTATCTATTATCAAGAGCCAGTAACCTTTCTTTTTTTTTCTTTCTTTTTTTTTCGCGGGGGGGGAGAATGTTTGGATTTTCGTTTTTTTTTTTTTTCATTTACTTTTAAAGAACCGCCTATTCTGTTATTGTTTATGTATTATCCTATACCGGGAAGCCGGTCCAAAGGATAGGCCGCCCCACTCCGGGTAACACAAGTTAGTCGCTTTTATGACCGAGTCAGGTTCACTTCAGCACGCTCCGATTTACATATTTGTGTCACATCCCGACGAGACATGACATAGTTTAATAAAAGGATAGAAAATGAAATTATTTTATGGTTAGAATTAATTTTAAACAATTTATTATTATTAGCAAACAAGCTTGAAAAGAGATGAGTGGCGCATAAACAGATTATAATAATGACAACGCCAAAACAAAATATATACCTTATATTAATTGTAAATTATATTAATGATCTTCAAAAAGTAAAAATGAAATTAAACCTTTCTTAGACTTTTGAAAATAAACATCTTCTTTAACAACGTGATAATTATGAACAGCTTAAATTAGATCAGGGAAAGGGACTCACCCATGGAGACGGGAACGTTTCGTTTTGTTTTACTTTTAAATTTACTGTTCCACAGGCTAGAAAGATGGCAGCGTCTTTACAGGAGCAGATCACTTCTCTATCTCTTTTTACACACTGTTTACTTTTTGCGGCCTATATTCCGCCCCACCTTTTCTTAGGCTTTATCGCCTCGCTTGTACATCTCCAATCGAAACAATTTCGAATTGTGACGGCCCGTCAGATGGGCTCGTTACATTTGTACTAGTTCTTTTGTGAGAACCCGCAAACGCTTTCAATCTACCGCTTCCTGCAACATCTCTTCCAGCATCGATTGGAATCTGTCTGGAGTGATTTTGCACCTCACCGAAACGCCGAAGTTGCTGGTACCTGTAAGTGGGCCGTCCTCCCCCCAAAATACCCTACTTTCATCGCTCCTGCATCCCTCTATTTCCTGCCCACCTTTATCATTCGCCACAACATCAGCTGGGTGAGTCTTTATTGTTTCATTTTATTTTTTTTATATTTCAATCATTTTTATTTTAAACTGTTTTTATTTTATTTTATATTTTTCCCCGCCTCCCGATTATATTCGGGAGGTCCTCCGTCGGTTAAAACCGCACACTGAGAAACAAAAGGGTGAATAGAAAAACTCTCCAGAGATAGAGGGGCGAGCGGAGAGAAGGAAGCCTCCTACCTTGCATCGAGCTGGTCCAGGGTCCTCGGTTGGTCCCGTTCGGTAGCTTCCTGGTTTCCTCTTCTCCTTTTTTGGGTCGGTCCCTCTTTCCTTTTTTCTCTTCTCTCCAGCCGTCCAGCCTCTTTCCCGTTCCGGAAACGAATCTTCCTCTTTCTCCGTCTTTTCCGGTTACCACACCTTTCCCCCACTCCCGGTGGATGCGGACACCCTCCTTGGGCAGAACCGACTTGGTGGGGGGTAGGCGAGAGAGGGGCGACGATGGGGCTCTGGGTAGAGAGGTGTTCCTCTGGGTCACCACAGACTTGTATATATAACAAGTTTTCGCAACTCAAATTTCTCAAAATTAACGATTTAATCGATTTCAATCTCTCAAGTAAAGTTTTTAACATTCTAAAAGTTCAAAAACCAAAATATCTAAATGCGAAATTTATTTACATGTCTCAGATTCATGACAGAGATACTAGGTTTGCAAACTATCGTCTGCGTGTAGTTAAGCATAAAACCAAAACTTTTAATAGGCCATTCTCAGTAAAAGGTGGAATAACGTTTTCGAGAATACCTACAGACAGAAAACGATGTAAAAATATCAAAGATTTCCAGATTCGTCTTAAAAATTACCTGTTATCTAATTATGATTGTGGCGACTTGCCACCTTCTCGTCAGAAAGCGACACCTAGCGGGAAGCTCACCGATTAAATCCACAGTTCTAGTAAATATTGCCGTTTCCTATTATATTATAACTTACAATAAGAATCTATTTATTTTATAATTATCAATGTAAACTAATTGTCATTAGCTTCCAAATATACTCAAACGGACTGTTTACAACTTATACATAAAGAGAAAATAATAATCTAAGGCAGCCACTTCCCGCTCCTTCAAATCCACACCTCTGAAATACCCTCGGCTGCCAAGAACCAAAAAAACAGTTTTTATGAAAACTAAAATCGCTCACTAATGCCAGCTAACTGAGAAGAAGCCTGATCAACGGACCGAAGAAGGATTCAGCCTAACGTCAACTTCAAATCGACTCTTCAGGATTTCACCGGCTCTTCTCAGAGCCACGCTCACTAAACAATTGGAGTTTCACCTCGAAAACTAGAAAGGACCCACGGGTCGTACGAGCTCACGATCTCCAGGGTGCCCGGTACCAGTCGGACAGGTGAAACTCTACCCATCTCACAACGGTCCTTCTCAGAACCAAAAATCCTCCTCATCGGCTCTACTGAGCACACGACTTAGGAGTGCCCTTCTCGTCTGTCTGAAAGGGGTTTCGTGCCGTAGAGCTCACGGTTGCGGGCTTCCCGGTAAGACAGAACAGTTGGGACCTTCCTGGTCAAAACCGGCCCTTGTGAGGGCCCGCCAGGCGATTTTACATCGCACGGAAGCTCACAACAATGATTGATCTCTTAAATTTAACTTATTTTGTTGTTTTGTTTTTTTGTTTACATTACAATTTAGCGAGTAAGGTTTTAATTGTTGATTTATATTGGTGTTTGACAAGTCATTGTTTGTACCGCGTTGTATTGAATACTATGTTTGTTCATTTATTTTATTAGTAATTTGCCCTTTCATTGCTCAATTATTATGCAAATTGAGATATGTATTTCAAAAAGCAAATTTAAGTTAAGTTCAATGTCAAACAAATAGGCGGAATATATTGACCATTAAAGTTATTTCATGTAATTAATCTATTAGATATAAGTTAAAGTTAGAAACTATTGTATTTAACATTAGATGTAAGAATGGTCCTTGAGACCAAATCTTGTGTGATTGATAAATAGAACGTTCATCATCTCTCTCTCTCTCTCTCTCCCTCATAACGTAACCTTTACCTGATTATATCCATACCTTCCTTTACCATGAATAATTTATCAATGACGATATGCTAACGTTATCGACAACAATTCGATTTAACCCTAATTATCGACTGGTTTTCGAAATCGAAAAGCTATTCGTGAAAATATCCGGCTCTTTCAACGTGTATATTCACCTTGAATTTATACGGTTCTGGTTTTTTTTAAATATGCTTTTTATTTCTACGTATATAAACAGTGGTTATTAGTACAGCATAATACAGGCATGGATCACAATCCGTCTGCCGTAGTTCGTTGTTAAGAGGAAAAGTATAAAGAAGAAAAAAAAATAAGAAGAAGAATTAAAGCGAGGGCTTTTATATATGTGTAATGAAAAATTATTTTCATCGACTCCCGACACTACCTTCCGAAACAGAGATGCTGAAGGTCATAATGAAGAATTTAAATGTGTACTTTCTAGAACGGGTCGCTCGCCAGTCTATAAGGTCTCTAAGGAATTTATTGGACGAGGGAAGGCGGTTAGAGGAAACTAGCTGGCGAGTGTCGGCCTACTGTCCTCCGCCAACGGGAAAACCGCTTTTAGAACCAGATTTGGGTTACCGCCCTAGTACCCAACGAGAAAAGGTGTCGTCAGTAGGAGTGAGAGCCAATGAGGAACGAACGGAGGCACATATACTTCCCAGACCGACTTCTGCACAGACTAGTAGGCGGATTTCATCAACGCGTAGACTTCGTGGTACTTGCTGGAATTGCGGGAAAGAAGGGCATCCGTTTCGACTATGTCCCATGCCCCGGAAAAAGTTCTGTGACGATTGCGGTAGGCCGGAAGTCTCCAGAACGGAATGCAATTGCAGAAGAGGCCCGGGAAACGGTACTGGGGGCCGAGGCACAGTGAGCTCGCCTCGTATGTAAAGCCCCATATTCACAGGAGCTCGCCAGAGTGGAAGGAATGGTTGGCCACAATTAAAGATGTTTTTAGCCGACCACTGGTTCAAGAGAAGAAGTGGGATGGGCGACCCTATATTACGGTCAGCATCTTCGGAAGACAAATCACTGGCCTTCTGGACTCCGGAGCTACCCGTTCCCTCCTCTCTAGGAAGATGTATGAGTGCTTTTCGGAGCTCGGCGTGAGGATGGGAGAAAAGCCTCAGGCCCACTTGACGCAGGTGGACGGTTCCAATGTACCAGTGGACGGGACATTAAGTTTGCCGGTTGAACTGGGTGGCAAAATCAAGGTAGTAGAGTTCATGGTGGTGCCCTCTCTCACCGGCGATATGATTCTTGGCATTGACTTCTGGCGTCAAATGAACTTCATCCCGAACGTGATCAAAAATACCTGGCACTTCGATGAGGCGGTTGCGACTACAGAAACAAAACCAGCCGTCGTGGATATAGCACACCTCACGAAGGGACAGCGGCACGAACTTGATGGTCTGGTCGACAAATGGTGGAAGGTTAAACCCGCAAAATTGAGATGCACCTATGATGTGGAACATGTGATTGACACCGGCGATGCGCGACCAATCAAGCAAAGAAAGAACCACCGACCCCACATTCTAATATCGTACTCACTCCGCAGGAACAAACTTCCACACTTAGTCCTAACACTCAAATGTACGACCCAAGAAACGCAAACTAACGATATCACGGCAAATTTGGTGAGTTCTACCTTGAGAAACTGGCTTTCAAAGAATTTTAAGTAAAAGATTTAGGAGAAGTGAAACATTTGTCTCGGAGTCGAGTTCATTAGAGATGAAAACAAAATCACCTTGCGGCAAAAAGGTTACCTCAAGAAATTCGGAATGAGCGACTGCAACCCGGTGAAGACCCTCATCGATCCAAACGTGAAGCTGAAAAAGCCAGAGGACAATCAGGGACTAAAGGTACAAGAAACCCTTCCATATCGTGAATTGGTAGGAGCTTTGACTTATAAGACTTTGACTTAATTAAATAATAATTATTTACACTGGACAGCCGCGAAGCGTGTGCTCCGTTATCTGAAGGTGACCATAAACTATGCGGTCACTTACGAAAATTCTCAGGAAGCCCTCACAGGATACGTGGATGCGGACTGGGGAAATAATACGACTGACCGGCGATCCTTCACCGGATTCGCCTTCATTCTCGGGAAAAGTTTGACCTCTTGGGATAGTCGAAAACAGAAAACCGTCGCTTTGTCTACGACAGAAGCCGAGTATATGGCAATGACAGAAGCCATAAAAGAAGGAATATTTTAGCTTCCCGCTGGAACTTGGACAGGAGAAGTTGGGAAACATCAAAATGTGCCGCGACAATGAACCTTGAAAAACCCCACGTTGACTCTTGAATACGAAACTTCAGAGCATATGCTTGCCGACATCTTCACGAAAGAGCTACCTCACCCTAGGCACGACACTTGCATCCGAGGGCTGAAGATGGCCTCCGACGGCTAGTTTTGAGGGGGGGGGGGTTGTATATTTAGTTCCAAAATTGACCCTGATTCAATTTTCACGATTGAGGCGCTTGTTGTCGAACATATCGTAGAAAAACTACCGTCTAGGGAGATAGATCGATCCAAATTGCCTGCTTGCACAATTTGACGTTGGCCGATCGGGAATTTTATCGGCCAGGGGAAGTTCATGGAATAATCGGAGCGAAGTTGATACTCCATCTATTGAACCAGACTACCCACATCATTTTCAACGATGTGGTCGCCCTAAATAGTTGTCTAGGATTCATATTAATGGGTGAGGTTCCAACTTTTTCAGAAGTCAGCCACGAGCCAAGTTGTTTTGTTTCCACCCAGGTCCAAGTGGAAACATTAATGAAAAATTTCTTTGAAATCGAAGATTCCCCTCGTACAGGAGTCAAGTATGTCTCAAGAGGACAGTGATTGTGAAAAATTGTTTCAATCAACAGTTCGTCGAATGAACGCGGGACGATTTGTTGTTTCACTGCCTTTTAGGGATAATCCCCATATTCTTGGTAAATCGCCAAATGTAGGTTTTTTAATTTAGAGGCTCGATTTCGGCGTGATCCAAATTTTCGTAGGGCCTATCAAGAAGTAATTCAGGATTATTTACATCAAGGTCACATGTCTCCCGAGGATTTAACCGATAGATCGGGCTATTTTATCCCTCACCATGGCGTGTTCAAACCTCAAAGTATGAGTACCCCTCTTCGGGTGGTATTAGACGCTGTGACGATCGTTTTTGGAAATTCGCGCGATTACTCTCCACTGACGCGAAGAAAAGATAATGGAGTGGGGAGCTGGGCGCAAGGAAGTTTTTTTTTGGATGGTAAGAGCTCTCGGAAGAGGTTGTGCAAAACGGATTTTTACGATTGTAATTATTTCGATTAACTTTTTGTGGGTACCCAATTTTATTGTTCATTTCATATTTGCTGTACATAATTCTAAAAGCTTCAGCGCTGGAAGATTTTTTTTTGTAAAGGTATTTTTATTGTTTTGTTTTTTTATGTAAATATCCATTTTACCAGGTATTTTTATTTTTATTTGATTTTATGTATATTTACTTGATCGAAGTTTCAAGGCAATAAAATTACACAAGGAACAGTTTGGTAGAGTTTTAACCTTATTCAGCAACTCACGACCACGTGTTGGTGCGTGTTCCTTTCATAACACAAGTATTCTTTTATTTTATTTTTGTTCATAGACCATCTTAATTTGTCATTAAAAAAAGCTCCTTGATCACTGGGGAAAGATCCACACATACAATGCAAATAAAACCTTACAAATAGTGATAGCAGAGCGTAAGACTCAGTGATTATAATATTTAATCTATTTTCACATAAAAAAGATGGGGCGAAATAAAAAATGTAAAAAACACTTGATGGCAGAATATGGAGATATCAATCAAGGCAAAATTGATAGCTTACAAACATACATTCAAAGTATTTTAAATGAAATTCATAAAATTCTAATAAACGCGCTCATTGATAGTTTTATAAAAAGTTGGCCGGAATTAGAAGCAACAGAAAAAATGGAAAATTTTATCAAAAATATATCACACGTTGCACAGCCACACGCTCAAAAACTAACATAAGATACTTCACAAATTCTTCCACAAACACCCAATATTTCTCCTCGTATAAGAAAGGATATTCAACTCACCAATTTTCGTATTGCTTTAAAAGAACTAAATTTAAGTGAAAGTCAGATAAACCAAACTATGCAAAAAGTTCAAGAAGGTATTATAGAAACAGAACCTGTAACTGATATAACAGATACTTGTGAAACACCCAAAAAAACTCATAACAATTTGCCCACATTTCACTCATCTACGTTTTGCAAACAAAATGTTCAAGAAACAAAACGATTATATCCAGATTTTAGTATATTACATAATTCAGGTGATGATAGTTCCTCTGAGAGTTCATCGGATTTTGTTGAATTCCCTCATATGCATAAAACCTTTTTTAAACACACAATTTCTCCTACTCTTATCAAAAAAATTAAATCACTACCAAACTTGAAACTTTATCAGCCTTCAGCAATAATTAACTTTTTGACTGAACTGATTCCTATCGTTTTACGCAATAGAAATAAATTTAAAAGAATTTTAGCTATTTTAGCAGAGAGAGAAACTGATGAAATGTCAGCAAATTTTTTATACAATGCCCTAGCTTTCAGCAAAATAAGTTTTGAAATATTTTCAGAAACACAATTAATTCCGGTTTTAGTTGAGATGAAAAAAAGTTTATGGCACGAGAGGGATTCGAACCCACGACCTTCGGCTAGATACGCCGCTGCTCTACCACCTGAGCTATCGTGACCTCGGACTAAAACCGGAATTAATTGTGTTATATTAATTGGTCGAACGGACCACGAAACCAGTGAATTAATGATTTAAAATGAAGTATACTTCACTAAAGCTCTCCGTCGCCATTTCAATTGTCGTCGAGAATCCAAACAGATTACACGATATTTGAAATATGGCAAAAGGAGGCAAAACTCGTAAGGTGAGGTTGAGATGGGGAGTTTGTGTCCGAGAGGATCGAGGTCACGATAGCTCAGGTGGTAGAGCAGCGGCGTATCTAGCCGAAGGTCGTGGGTTCGAATCCCTCTCGTGCCATAAACTTTTTTCATCTCAACTAAAACCGGAATTAATTGTGTTATATTAATTGGTCGAACGGACCTCGAAACCAGTGAATTATTTTCAGAAACGTTATTAAAACATGGGATGTCGGAAAAGCAATATTTTCAGATTAAAGCCCAGTTACTTTTTGTTCTCGCCAATGCGAAGACCAGCTCTCAAGTCTCGTTAAACGATCTTCTTCACGCTGGTCCAAAATTACAAACGGATATTTTCCGTCTGTTAATTAATTTTCGATTGTCGGCCATAGCCCTAACAGCCGATATAAAACAGACGTATCGTCAGATCGTTGTTGCCGAGGAACATACTCGTTTCCAAAAAATGACTTCTTCCCCATTTCTTGCTCTGAGGTCGGTCATTGAACTCGTCAAATTAGAAGGTGGTCGTTTTCCTTTGATCAAGGGCCGGCTTCCAGAAGACATGTATACGGACGATTCGGTTGATTCATTAGAGGAAGCTAACAAACTGAAATCCCAAGCCCAAGATTTATTCCATCTGGGTGGGTTTCAATTGACAAAATGGGCGTTTAATGTGACAAATTTGGCCTTGGATGGTCGAAAACATGCGACCATTAAAGAGTTCGAGAATACCAGTGGTGTTTGTTCTGTTCTGGGCTTACAGTGGGATCCACAGTTCGATCGGTTTGGATTCAAGTGTGATCCGAATAAGAATGGGTGCTCCAAGCGCCTCATGTTGTCCACCATAGCTCGGATTTTCGACCCCCTAGGCTTCCTTTCGCCGACTATTTTGTATGTAAAGGTACTTATTAAATACCTCTGGCAGGCGAATATAGGTTGGGATGAAACTCCACCTCTTGCGATTGTGTCATATTGGAATTTATTTCAAGAACAACTCTATTATTGAATCGAATCGAGGTCCCACGTTGGATAGGTTTGTCGAGTGGACATTCGATCCAACTGGTAGGTTTTAGTGACGCGTCTCAAAAGGGATACGGAGCCGTTGTGTACGCCGTACTCTCTGTCGGTCACAGGAATAAAGTTGTTCTCATGTGCGGCAAGTCCAAGGTCGCTCCGACCAAGGTGCAAAGTATTCCCCGTCTAGAATTATGCGCTGCACTCATTTTGTCGAACTTGTTCCAATCGGTAAAGAAAATCGTGGACATTCGATTTTCCGTGTCTGAAATTCATGTCATTTCGGTCAGGCATTGGGTCAGTTGAAATGAACTGAGTTGGCCCTCTGTCGGGTGGTACAAGCCGAACATTTCGCGTCGGATTTAGAACGCGTGAAAAGGCGCAAGAGTTGTTCGAGTCGTTTACAAGCTTAAAACCCCTTTTTAGATCAGGGATTGTTCATGGTCGGGGGTAGGTTGAAGCTCTCCAATGTTGATTTTGATTATTGTCATCCAATTATCATGCCTAAGATGGACCCATTTGTAACCCTTTTGATCGATCATTATCGTAAGATCCATTTCCATGCCGGTCCTCATTTATTGTTGTCCATAATTCGACGAAAATTTTGTATTATGTCTGCTCGTCAAATAATTAGAAATCGGTTGAGAAACTAACATCTGTTTTCGGGCACGCCCTGCACCATCATTCCCAAAGATGGGGGATATTCCGCCTTGTCGAGTTTCCCCAAACGAAACCATTTTTACAGTGTGGGGTCGATTATGCAGGTCCTGTTAATGTTTGTATTGCCAGACGCTGTAAATCAGTCCCTTTAAAGGCTTATATTTGTTTATTTGTTTGAACGACAAAGGCCGTTCATCTTGAACTCGTCTCGGACTTATCAACGGCAATGTTTTTATGTGCCTTTCGTAGATTCCATTCGAGACGAGGTCCCTGTCAGGTGATTTACTCGGATTGCGGTACGAATTTTATAGGAGCCGGAGGAGAACTTGAACGATTGCCTCACTTCACGAATTCCGAGGCATATCAGCAAACTCTGACGTAAGATTTGGCGGATTACCGAATAAAGTGGAAATTTATTCCACCTGGGGCTCCCTATTTCGGGGGAATCTGGGAGGAAAATATTAAATCGGTTAAGTCACATCTCTTTCGAGTCATTCGGACCCAAATTCTAACCTATGAGGAATTGAACTCCATCCTGATACAAATCGAGTCCCTATTAAATTCGCGTCCACTGTGTCCCCTCAGTGCGGATCCATCGGAGCCACTTGTGCTAACGCCGGCTCACTTCTTAACACTGACACCCCTCAAGTATGTTCCCGGGGAGAATTTGATCGAGGTACCCCTTAACCATTTGTCGCGTTATCAATTGCCGGACAAATAGTTCAATCTTTTTGGGATCGAGGAAGGAGTATCTGCACGAGCTCCAAGTTCGTAACAAATGGTCGAGGACAGTTTCTTCTCTGAGTCCAGGAACGGTGGTAATCGTGGATCGGCCAAACGTCCCTCCATTAAAATGGCCGTTGGGTGTGGTAGAAAAGGTGTTTCCCGGGAAAGATGGGGTTGTTCGCGTAACCACTGTACGGACCCTTACGGGTGTTTACAAACGTCCGGTGGTAAAACTTTATCCACTCCCCAATCAATAGTAATTTTCCTTTGTTTTATATAGTGTGTATATAGTTCGGTAAATATATTAGGTGGTGGGTTTTAAAGATAAATTTTATTTTCATTTTTCCTAATTTTAGTTTCATTCTCAGTTTGATAAGAGTATATTTTTTTCTTTTCTTTTTTCTTTCTTCCTTTCTTATCCGTTTATTCGATGGTCTTCAGGATCGTTTGCTGAAGACTGGGCTTCAGGGCCGGGGGGATGTTAACGCCATTTTTCGTGGACTTTGAGCCCAGGGTCCGGCGACGTTAAAGCTCGGTCCTCTCCGCCGTACCAGTTGGTTATTGTCGTTTGAACTGTGCGCATCGGCCGTTGGCAAATCGTTTTTCTTTATTCAAATTGTTGCTCACCTCATTTTATTTTATTCTCGCGATCGTCGTGGCGAGATTATCGATCGAAGGAGACTCTTCGAAGGAAAACGAGATAAAAGGTATCCTGATCCCGATATTCCTACATCATCTGTACGCCTGTCGCCTGTCCTTTTTCCCCCTTTTCATCCGTCGTAGAACTTGAAGGAGTCCTCTATATATATGGTGAATTCTTTTTTTATTTATTCGATTATTTTACCCTTTCATAAAATTACAGTCCACTTGTTCGTTAACAGGCCCAGTTATGCAGTTTTTAATGTATTTGCTTTCATTATTTATTATTTCAACGTACAATTAATTTTGAAGAGAAAATTAATAAGGAATATTGAAGATAGGAATTTATAATAGAATACATAAAATGTCTGCTAACTTTTCTCGAATTGAACCTCTGCGGAAAGATAATTATGACGCCTGGAACATACAAATGGAGGCTCCCCTATCAAAAATGATTCCTGGTGTTATGTTACCGGAGATTCAAAGAAACCGGATGACAAAAAGGATTTGGATCATTGGCTAAAGAACTACAACAAAGCCACATCTAATATAATCTTCAACATAGATCCTTCCGAACTTAAAATAATCAAAAACTGTACTACTGCGCGAGATGTTTGGTTAAAATTGCAAGATACTTATCAATCTAAAGGCCCGGCGCGAAAAGCAACGCCATTAAAACAACTATCATTTAAAAACATGCAAGAGCTGAGGCTCAGTTTGAAAATAGCCGCTTTACGAATGAGAAAACAAAAATATGTAATATTTGTAAATATTCATACGGCCCGCCAACACCTACCGGAGCTATCCTAAAACTCTGGAAGTAACCAGTGAAGAGGGTTACAGTATTATTTATGTTCATTTAATAAAAGGGTGCTGTATTGATTTATTATTGCGTTAGTGGTAACATAACGTGCAATTCTATTTATTTCTTACAGGTATTATTGATGTATATTTGTATTTGTATTTTGTTTAATGTCAATAAACATTTCTTACAGACTAATAAAGATCCGTTATTTACCACGTGTTCGAATAACTTACATATTATTGTGGTTGCTTTAGATAATGATATTTTACAAGCTGTTCGGGATATTGCCATTTCTCCTCCTCACAAAACACCCCCTATGCAGTGTTAAAAGCAAGATTACCTAAAAATCGTTATGAGTTTGATGCTATTACTGCCAACAAATTGCTAAAGGACGTCCCTTTGGGGGACAATAAACCTTCTCAACTATTATCTCAGTTGAGACAAATCGGAGATGAGTGACTGAAAATTTCTTGCGAACGCTGAGGATACAACGCCTTCACATGCATGTTCAATGTTCTCTAGATTTAAGGCCGAAACAGCCGATAAGATTGTAAGTATAGTGGGTGAAACAACTGTTCACGCAGTTAACACGACGATTAATCAGCACCAGCCTGAAGAAATACAAGGCCAACTCGTCGACATTGCTCAAACTGAAGAAATATCAACACAATTAGCTGTCTCACGACCAATAGAACGAAACAGAGGTATAGAGAGCAAAGCGGACGCCGTTAGATCAGAAGAACTCCAACTCCGTCCTCGAGTAGAAAATTGTGCTGGTACCACCACCGTTTTGGTCATTGAGCTCGCTTATGCATTCCCCCATGTACTTTTTAGGATTCAAATCAGGGAAAAGTGTTCAGGCGAAAATCTGGACGGTGGGGATCGCGTAGCGTAGAATAGGGTGAAACGCATGACATCCGGCATATGTGCACGCGGGTAATACAGCCTTATGGAAAGATCGACTTTGGTTTGCATCGCATTGTGGTGAGTTCCCGGCTTTAGGATCGAGTCTAGTTTGTATTCTTTCCAATTTAAGCATTTCACATGACCTTGAATCTGCCAATTTTCATCGATAGCAGTCTTGTTTCCATCCGTCCTCGGCTCAGCCTCTGCAAGGTCCCAGGACACATGGGTGTAGAAGACAACGAGAAAGCAACAATATATTGTTATGGAAGAGGTCAAGAGGAGGGAAAAGAGGCGCCCCTCCGAAAAATTAGAAGAGAACCGGCGGCAACACGGAGGGGATTGTGTTGACGTGAAGGGGAAGAGGATAAACGGCGCAGTACGCACTGAAGACTACGCAGTTGTGGTTGTTGGGGACAACGGCGTTTTCTATTTAGCGACTAATATTAAATTACATTCAGACAAAACTCTATTCTTTAATAATCCTTACTATATTTTACCACGATCCTAGATGTTCCTATTCATAGGTTATCATTATAGAATTGATTTTTCGTCAATTCCGTGCACGTCGGTAGATGAGGCACTGACTGACTTTCTGCTCCCGAACGACGTTCCGATTCGTAATTTATTTTCCGTTGAATAATGTAAAAAATAATTCTACAAATAATCATTTGTATTTGTGACCGTAAATGGTCTCTCGGGAAGCATAGTACATAATGAAGAAATCCTTTTGGAAGGGACAAATATAGGCGTAAGATCACCGGAGAAAATAATAACTCCAAAAGAAGTAAAAATCTCATCATTTTAAATATTTTATAAGAAATATGCACTTTCAGTATAATTTATTCTCGGGTTTTATTTTTAGGAACGCATTATAAACGAAAATTTCTCGTAAAATTTGCACCGATTCTCCGACGATGGTGTAAATCTAGTAATTTATTACTGTACACTATAGGATTACGTAATGATTCAGATATTTTCAGAATTTTGGTGTTGGCTATAGAGACTCGTTGAAACGTAGTGAAAAACAGCTTGCAAAAACTTATGGTTTTTTTTTCTATAAGTTTTTGGCCATTTGGCCTTCAAACTTTAGAATAAATATAATTGAGAACTTTGTTTTTAAACTCTCCGGACATTCTGAGTTCCTCTGTTCGCTGCGATTCAAGAATGGATGAAGAACATCAAGGAACGGATTTAGAGGTTAGCTCCTTAAACGAACGAGATCTTACAGATGAGTGGCACAAAGTTTTTGGGAGAAAGCGACCTGGTCCTCAAATTGCTAACAGGGGTCCGAGGAACGTGCCGCGTATCCAAACCACAGTGAGTACTCCAATCCCTACAAGCAATCAGTATGAAATATGTTCTGATGCTCGAACCTCAAATAAAAATAGCCCAGAAACAAAAGAATCGAAACCTCCACCAATTTACATAAAAAACGTAGTGAATTCTCACTCACTAACAAAAATTTTAGAAAACGTAGGAGGCGGAAATCCCTTCATCATAAAAATTACAAACAATTCGTTAAGATTACTCGCAAACAAACCACATACTTATAGAAATTTGTACAATTTCTAGAAAAAACTCAAACTGAATTTCACACATATCAATTACAAGACGAAAACATCATAGAATTGTACTAAAAGGTCCACACTTCTCTACTCCACGGGATTAATTGTCGAAGAACTAAGTAACAAAGGATACCAAGTAGTTAATTCCATTAACGCTCTCTCACGGTTTAAACTGTTGGAATGTAAATTTGAATTGTTATGAAAAAGGGCGGAGCATGCGCACTAATGACACCTGCGCATTAACGCCTATTCCTAAAGAGAAGGTTTATATTACATATACTTGTAAGACCGTGAATCACGTGGATGTTGTAGTTAAAATCAAAACCATTAAAATCAATATCTTTTAAAACACTGTTTCTTTATCCTACAGGTTATGGGCCCAGAACAGTCCTAAAACTTGTTGGCAAAGTATAAAAGTAAAACTTTTGAGACTAATATTAAATATAGACTCATGAGCGTCACACCCGTAACAAATCGACCTGTAAGAAAACCTGATGTTGAAATGAATGCCACACTAAGAACCGCCAGTTTCCACTACAAAGTAAGGATGCTTCGGGATGATGGTGTGACGGAAGTCCCAGTCTGTCGAAAAGCTTTTTTGTCCATGCATGGTATTACAAAAGCTAGAGTTGTGACAATTCAGAAGAGTTTGAAAGACACTGGTACAAGCCCAAAAGATAGAAGAGGTTCACACAAGAACCGTCCATGGAAACTACCTGACGCAACTATGTCGTGCATCATGAGTCATATAAGGTCTTTTCGCACCAGACTCGGCCACTACTCACTCATGAAGAGCAAAAAACGTTACCTACCGGAGAAGTTTAACGTTAAAAAAATGTATGACATGTACTGCGAACTATTTCCAGGCTATAAGGCAAGCTACGAGACGTATCGTAGCATTTTCAACTCTCGTTTCAACATCAGTTTCGGTTACCCCCGCACCGACACGTGCAGCACTTGCGATAATTTTGCAGTCAAGCTAAAAGAATGCACCTCCCCTAAAGAAATGAAGAATTTGCAGACGATGAAAAAACTTCACCTGTGTAAGGCACAGACTTTCTATGACAGAAAGAAAAATGAGAAGCAAAGTTGCAGAAAAAAAGTCGATTGTGAAGCGATCGTCATGGACTTCAATAAGAATTTGCCATGCCCGAACATGGCTACAAATGACGTATATTACCGGCGCCAGCTGTCTTTATTCTCATTCAACATTCACCGATTAAGTGATAATGACGTGGTAATGTTTGCGTACTCTGAAATTATTGCCAAGAAAGGATCGAACGAGGTGTGTTCTTTTTTATACTACTACGTGGAACATCATTTGCCCCAGACCGTTCGCCATCTCGCAATTTTCAGCGACTCTTGTGGTGGCCAAAACAAAAATTGGACTGTGTTCCGATTTTTGCATTACCTTGTTAATACAAAAAAACGACTAGACTCTGTGGCCATAACGTTCCCCATCCGAGGTCACTCTTACCTCGAATGTGACAAGGATATGGGTTTGGTAAACCAGAAATCCAGGACTGAAGTGCCTCAAGACTGGTTTGACGTTCTGGAACAGGCACGGAATAAACCACGACCCTTCAACGTTGTGCGGGTAGATAGATCCCACGTAAGAGACTGGACGAAATTCCTTGAACCTTTGTACCTTCCGAAAGCACCGATGAAAACAAGGCCTCTCAGGGAGCTGAAAATCGAAGCTGGACATCCCAGACTCGTTTTTCATCGGGATACGTACAATGGAACGATGGTCAACTCACTGATGATCCAAAATCCTCGACCAGCGAAGAGATTAAAGACTTCAAGAAGACCAGGTCGTGAAACAGGAGGAGTCACAGCTCAATCATCCAAAGCCGGAATGCTTCGACCGGGAGAATTTCAATTTGCACCACGCGCTTATACCTCTAAAATTCCGATTTCAAGAGAGAAATATAACGATTTGAACCACTTGAAACAATTTTGTGGGATCCGGGCGCAACATTTCTACGAGAAGCTGCCAAAAAAATTATGTATTTTAACTCAAGAGCTGGTTTTCCCCTGAATTATGTGAGTTCACAAAGTTATTGTTGTCATATTGATTAAAAACGAATTTTTTTTCAAATTTCTTTGGTGTTCCTTCTCAAGGTATATCTCAAGATAGAAATACCTTTTTCCTGGATTTTTTTACCGTTCTGTATAGCGGTCGTAGCGTTTTTCGCACAAAAATGCGTTTTTCACAAAATGATAAAATCATGAGTTAGCCGGTTTTTCCCCTGTACTCTTCATTTGTGCCGGTATTGTGATAAGTGTCGTGCCACGTGTTGCGTTCCTGGCTAAACAGTAGGTAGATACGTTTCTGTTCATCAGCATGTATTCTACCAATAATACACATCAAATCAGCGATGTTCTACACATCGAAAAATTGAGTGGAGTGAACAACTTTCAAGAATGGAAACTGTTAACAGAAGTTGCTTTCCAATCTGCCGGTCTAGACGAAATTGTCGCGGGCGCAGTAAAGCTAGAAGACCTCTCGGAAGATAAAAATAAGAAAGACTTTATACGCAAACATGCGCAAGCTAAAATGATTATTTTGGCTACAGTAAATAAGACTGTTTTAAATCATATTTTACACTGTAAGACTTCAAAAGAAATGTTTTCAAAACTAGTTAATATCTATGATCGCAAAAATGAAGATCCATAATGACGTCAGATTTAAGTTTATTCTTGAGAAAGTAAACGAAAATAATTTTGTTTTAAAACATTGTCCGAGAGTTCCATTGAGATAGTCGTACAGATAACATCGTGGAATTTTGCTCCCTGTTAAACCTGCTAGTTTATGTAGTTTAAGTTCGAGTCACTACCCGTTCTTCACTACCTCAATCAAGTAGGACCGTTCCCTTATCTTCTACTTCTTCTACTTTGATTGTTTTCTCTTATTAATTGTGTAAAAGAAAACGCAATTGGAGAGGAAAAGACGGGACGGGCGTCGGTTCTTCAGGCGAGGTACCGTGGCCGAGAGCAGTGGGGAGCCAGAGGATTACTCTCTTGTTTACAAAACAAGGTAGGCAAAACATTACCCAGTAGTAGTTTGTCAGCAATTAAAAGTCTTACTGGGTAATGACAAATTTTACTGCCGATCTCGTGTGAATGATTTGTTACTGCACACAAATGACAGCGAAAGTTATCGCAAAGCAGTGAAACTTTTGTGTACAGTTACGACTATCACTGTTATCAAATTAAAGAAGACAAATGTTACCGAGTAGTTATAAGAGGACTACACCAGACCACATCCAATGAAGAAATAAAGGAAGAACTAATAAAAAACACGTTTCCAGTGATTAGGGTGCATCAAGTACGGCATACTATTTCAAAAATACCCTTACCCTTATTCTTCGTAGATCTCGCTAAAAACAAAAATAGTGAAGACATATTTAAACTGCAGTATCTATTATACACTAAAATCAACATTGAGGAACCCAGAATGCGCACGAGCATTGCCACCCTGCCACATCACCAGATGCCAGGATTATGGTCACACACGTACATACTGCAATCACCCGCATAGATGCGTCAGATGTGGAGGCCCACATCAATCGACACAATGTACGAGGGGCACACCCTGCTAATTACAAAGGATGCACCACCCACAGGGAGCTTCAAACCCAGAGAAAGCTGAGACAGGAGACACTCAAACCTAAAGCAACAATAGCTCCAGTACCCTCGACGATGACTTCGACCCTCTTCCCAGTGCTACCTCCCAAAAGAAAGACGCATTCGACAGTACCATATCCAACAATCAAGAACGCAGCAATCGGGCTCAAGGTGGCTCATTAATCCTTGCCCGACAATCCATACAGCATAATCTTCACTCAACAACATCCACTAACTCCCATCAAGTGACTTCAATATCCCTCCCCGTCTCTTCCGCACCACTTATATTATCAGCAGTTTATTGCACCCCGTCTGGGCCCATATATCCTCCCCAAATAAAATCCATCTTTCGCTCCCTTGGACGCCGGTTTATGGCTGTGGGAGATTTCAATGCCAAGCACCCGCAATGGGGTAGCCGAATCGCAAATTCCCGTGGACGCCTTCTCCAAAATATTTTAACAGACAATTACTTTATCTCTCCTAACCAACCCACATATTGGCCATCTGATCCCAATCGTCTCCCAGACCTATTGGACTTCTTTGTTGCCTCTGGCCTGGGATCCATCTCCCCAACTATCCAGTGTTTAAACGACCTATCTTCTGATCACTCCCAAGTACTCCTCACTCTAAACGTAACTCCAATTACCAAACCAACAAAACCATCCCTTTTGAATGGCACAGTTAACTGGAAATTTTTCCAAGAAAACGTAAAAATATTAAAATACAACCTAGTCAATTCCCCCATCCGATCACCGAACGGATCCTGGGTCAGAGATGACAAGGAGAAATCAAACTTATTTGCATCCCATTTAGAATCCACCTTCACTCCTCATCAAGACATAAATTATACCTCTCACGCACAACAAGTAATGCAATACCTTAACATACCACTTCCTCTCCATCACCCTCCGAAACCATTTCATCTATCTGAAGTAAAATACCGTATCCACAAATCTCCACGCAGAAAATCCGCTGGCCATGACCTAATTACCTTCAGTATCCTGCGAAACCTCCCACACAAGGCCGTCCTATTTTTAACCGCAATATATAACGCAACCCTACGAACCACTCACTTCCCTCTCCTATGGAAATATTCCGTCATTATATTCATCCCTAAATCTCACAAACCCCCTAACCAGATCTCATCCTACAGACCTATTAGCCTGCTTCCTGCAATGTCCAAAATCCTAGAACGACTCATCTTAAAACGTTATGTATAATAATATTAAGGTAGTTTTAAGTAGTGTATAAGCAGGTGTGAAAGTGCGATCGGCCGTGGACTTAGTTGCGTACAGAGATTTTGATAAATCGGCGAGGAGAGTGGGGAGGACAAGTGCGATAAATCGGCGTTGTTGGCAGTGACGCAGGCATATCGAACGACGTCGACAGAGGCGCTCAAAGTTATAGCGGGGCGGCCGCCTATTGATCTGATGGCGAAGGCCATTTCTGCGACTTGGGAGTTAGCGAAAGGACATCAGCCAAATATCCCGATAAGTAACGAACAAGACGCCAACTTATGGATGCTCGACGAGTGGCAGAGACGGTGGGATATGTCCGCCAAAGGCAGGCACACCCATAAAATCTTCCCCAGCGGCATGGAGATTTTGCGTCCAAAATGTTCAGCTTCGGCTTAAAGACCAGTCCTCTATGTACATACGGGGATGAAGAGACAGTCGATCACGTGTTTTCAAGCTGCGATATATATATATATCATTCCCCGGACTCGATTCCTTTTCGAATTAAACATGGAGGCAGCCAACATCAATTCTTTGCAAGACATACTAACTAGCGCCGAGGGCTTCAAAGCAATTGGAAGATACTGGAAGGCCGTAATGAAGAAAAAAGGCTGGAAAGTATAACCATATTTCTATCACTCACAGGCACTATGTAGCTAAACTATGGAAAAAAGAAGTTTATCTCAAGAAGTATACCTCCCCCACCTGAAAAATAGATATCCCTACGAGCCGCCTCCGCGGGTCCCATCCCGGACACAGTCGGTGAAGATAACCGGCCGTGACGAAGAGCTCGGCAGGTGGGGTGAGATGCGACCGAAAGATGCCAAGAACTAGACAGAACGGTACACACTTAAAGTGAGAACAAAAGAACAAAAAGGGGGGAAAGAGGAGTGTTTTTTTCCCTGCCCTCCGCCCGGACAACCTGGGCGCTGCGAAGAGCCAAAAACGGCTTAAGGTGCGGCGTCCCGGGGGACTTCTGCGCGGGGATACCGGGGTTTATTTCTTTCTTTCTTTCTTTATTATTATTATTTTTATTATTAAGCTCATTTATTTAATTTTTTCCCTTCACTCCGTACTTTCTGAGTCCTATGTTCGAACAGCTTCCGTCTATAATCAAAAAGCAAAACAAAGCAAGCCTAAGAAACTGTCAGGAGCCGACTACGGCTTTAGGAGCAGTTAAAAAGAAAGAAGGCAAGTGCGATAAATCGGCGCGGAGAGTGGGGAGGACAATTGCGATAAATCGGCGCGACGCGTGACAACGAGCGTGCGGCCCTGCGGAAGCGTTCTTGCCATTCTTGCCAATTTTCGGCGTCTACTTTCCATCGCATCTTCGAGGCTGATCATTGTACGTCTGTGCCAACTCAGTTACGAGTTACATTTCGCATGCCCATTCATTATCTACGCAAGGGAATCAAAAATCTACAAACTACAAAAATCTAGTACCTTCTTACCCTTTTTCATCCAGCCTGCAGCATCTTGGACACTAACCCTCGGTCAGATCATTCTTTTTTATTAGCTATATTAATATCTTCTTTTAGGTTTACATTATTAATTTTATGACCATAATTTACCTGTGTTATTGCATGCAATACTAATTGTTTTCATGTGAATTTACCGTATCTTTTGTATATGGTTATATATTTTTAATTACAACTTGTATTGGGCCTCCTGGATGCCATTGTGGGTATGACGTGTAGAAGTGACGTGCCTGTATGTTACGAGAAAAATAAGATATATACGTGTATGTGTGTAAGCATACTGGTATTGTATGTAGGCAACAAGGATCCCGAATAGTGTAGTGGATACCGAAATGGTAAAGCCAAATAACAATAAATAATTAAATAATTTTTTTTAAAGTCGGTACATTTCGGTTTTCTTGTCCGCTCAAAGTGCACGGATATTCGTGAAGCAACCGCACTCAAAGCATCCAAACATTCGCGAATCAACGGCACCTTTAACCAACTGTCAACTGTTATCAAAACCAACAATAAATGTTTACTTTCCTTTAGTGCTACTTATTTTTCATTAATAAAAGATTCCTAACTTGCACAGATGCATTAATGTAAACAATAACAATCCGTTTTTGATTAGCAATGGATTTGCACAACGCTATTGTTCTATAGTTTCTCAATGTTTCCGAAATAGAACCAATAGTTTGGAAAGCTTCTCTTATGAATGATAGTCGGAACTATGAATGGAAACGCATCGAAAATAGGAGGGGCATCAGTACTCAATGACTGATTTAAAAAAAGAAGGATTCCCTAATGGCTTATGCAACCTTTAGAATCTTCCGATTTATTCCTAATTTATTCAGGGATAAGCCAGATTACAAAGGTCCAGCACGGGAAGTATACCATCGTTACTACTGGACCACCTGTAACGGCCAGAGCTCGACGACTTACGCCCGACAAATTGGCTCAAGTAAAACTAGAGTTTCAACAAACGATAAACCTAGGTATATGTAGACCTTCAAACCCTAGGCGAGTCCCCTTCACCTCGTTCAAAAGAGAGTTGGATCATGGAGGCCCTGAGGGGATTATGCAAGGACCATCCCGGACCGTTCCCGATCCCACATCTACACGATTTTAGCAGTCATCTGGAAGGTAAGTTATTTTTTCAAAAACTGATCTTGTTACAGCATTCCATCATATACCCATTAAACCTGAAGATATTCCCAAAACGTCTGTTATAACACCATTTGGACTGTTCGAATTTCTTCGATTGCCATTTGGCCTAAAAAACGAAGCTCAGTTTTCAAAGATACGTCTATTCACTGTTTCGAGACCTTCAAAAACATACGACAGTGAACTGTTAGCAATGTACCTTGCGATTAAGCAATTCCGTCATGCTCTTGAAGGTAGTAATTTTATCATTTTCACTGACCATAAGCCGTTGTCATTTGCGATTGTCGTCAAAAATCCGACAAGGCATCGCCACGACTAATTGATTTATGTGGCCGTCGGTGAAAAGTGTAATAAATTGGGCGCAATGCTGCATACCATGCCAACGGGTCAAGGTCTCTAGGCACACAAATAGTCCGATTGGCAGCTACGACAAAGTGGACCTTAGGTTTTACAAATTAATGTGGACATTGTAGGGCCACTTCCACCTTCTCGAGGTTTTCTTACATAGTAACCGCCGTAGTTTTCTCGCTGGCCGGAAGCCATTCCAGTAGTCGACACCTCCGCAGAAACCCTGATAAGCACATGGATTGCCCGCTACGGAGTACCCCAAAAAATAACGACGGACAGAGGTAGACAGTTCGACTCCAACCTGTTTCTACATCTCACCCGGTTTCTAGGAATACAGCACATTATGACAACGGCGTACCACCCAGCCGCAAATGGAAAAATTGACTATTTTTCTATCTATCTATCGACGACCGACATCTAAAAACGTCCCTACTAAAAGCCCAAATGACTTACGTCTGGGTGACTAAGCTTCCAGTGGTTCTGTTAAGTCTACGTTCCTGTTTTTGTACGCAGAGATGGAATTAAACCTCCATTACGACCTACATACGACGGACCCTACAAAATCTGGGAACGATCGCCTAAACATTTTGAGCTGGAATTGCCCAGAGGACGCCAGAAAGTTTCCATCGACGGCCTAAAGCCAGCGTTCTTGTTATGGATGGAGAATGACACCTCTGCCACCCTCGAGAGCCCAACCACACCAACTGGAGAGAGACCGCCACCCGGTGACAGTCAGCTCAGGGACCAACCAAGTACTCTCTCTGGACGTCTAGTGCACTTTCCAAAGCGGTGTATATACGTGGTCACTGGGAGGGAGTATGTGGCCGCGGAGTTACTCGGGTAAGGACGTCAGACTGAAAAAGAAAGATTTCTTTTAGAAACGGAAGGTTTTCTTTGTCTTAATAATGTGATGTTTAACGTTCATACTTGTTCCTAATCAAATCAGTGTTTTAACTCTTACGCTATTTGACACTGTTATTTAAATGAATAAATTGTCAATAGTGTGTTGTGTATTGCGAACTACCGAACAAACCACAGAGTGAGTAAGTGTGAGTGGGACTGTGAACAAGAGTGATAGAAAAAGTGAAAAAGATGGAAAATGTGACTGAAAATGATTACGAGAGGAGGAGAATAGGTATTAAATAAAGAGAGAAAAGGTGCGAGGTAAAGAGTAATTTAAATGGAAAAATAAATAAATAAATAAAAATTTTATTATGTCATGTTGAAGGAAGAAAAAACAACATTTATATAAATAGATAGGTGTAATAATAATAATAATAATATCAAATGTGTAATATCAAAATATACGTTGACTTAAAACTCAGCAAGCGTAAAGTTTCACATAAATGACATCCGCTCTTTTTTCTTCCTGACAATATCTTACTTAATTAGTGTAATTTTTAAAGAAAATTTTGGAAGGATAACGGTAAAAACCGTTTCCGCAAAATTATAGTTATTTAATTTGTCTAAATGTCCTGTCTGTAATTTAATACGGTCAGGACTTAATCAAAGTCAAGTTAAATTTAGCCACGACGATCGCTCTCTTTGTAGTTCTCGATACTTTCGTACTTAACGGGGGTGATTGTATCGTTTTTCTTCGAATTGAACAAGATCCTGTCTGCCCAGGACGGTGTTTCGCCCTTAGTATAATTGTCAGTGGCTGGTTTGAACTTGTACGTCGGTTTGAAAGTGATGTTCTGCTCCATCAAATCTTCAAACGCCTTTTTTTTCTTTTGAGCTTTTTTGAGCTGATCGTGAAGTAGAAGCTCGGTCCAATTTTTCTTCTCGATGAGCGTCATGACCTCAGATTGATTTAAGTCGATCTTGAAGTTCAAATTTCCGAGCCAAAATTCGAAATCACTTTCTGAACTATAGTTCTCTGCCTTTGTACTTTTTTTGACTTCCTGATATTGCTTTAATCTCGTTGTGAACGAAAGTGAATTGCAATCCAAAATATTTGAAATTTGTTATGATCGCGCCGTCTTTGGTAAGCAATTTCAAATTCGCACTTTGAGATTTCTTTGATGATTTATCAAGTTGTCCATAGGTGCCAGTCCTGCCGAAGATAACAAACGCAGTGCCCTTGCGTATTATACTGGTTGTGATCTAAAAACTAATTTTACTTCAAAAAGTGTTGCAACACTTTTCGCATTATCGTTCAAATAAGTAAACTTACCGTGTAGTAGCATACGTCGTGTACAAAGTCCTTCAAGGCTTTCACCCAGTCATTGTCGTTCTCATTAGCCAATATTCCTAAATTTTGGAGTCCGATGACGATCATGTCAGCCCCGGGGGTCGTCGACCTATTCTAAAACCGAATTCTTCTCTGTAATATCTCCCTCCCGTACATGAAATCTCAATTTTTTCTATACTTACAGCCATTCCGAATATAAGTGACAAATTGTTCGGTAAATAGTTGCTATTAACGCTCCATGTGATAACACGGACTGTAAAAGCACTAATACTAAAGAGGAAAACAAACTTGTTACAAATAATTTAATTGTTTCTAAATGCTACAAAACGCTAACCAAATAAAGACTTGTATTGCCATAGATATAAACCCACGGCATGTATTAGTGCTATAGGGTATATAGAGATACCAAAAAAAAATTTTAATACGATACTTTTATTGTTATAATAATTTACTTTTTGATTGGAGAGGTGCTGTTTACATTAGTACAGGATAGCACGCCTATGAAGGTCATAGTGGCTGAAGACGTTCTTAAGACTGATATCCTACCGCGTCAACTACTTTTTATAACTGTCAGGTTCAACTGTGTACACAAGGCGAAAAATACACACATTAACGATTTGATACAGATAATTTGATAACAATGGGTAGTGAACAAACATCGTACTATTCAAAGGAAAATCCTAATTAGGGAGTCAAAAATTGCAACAAATAATGAATCACGTCAGGAAAATAAATGCTGTGTGGCTAATTCTGTTGCCATTTGCAGTAAGGACAATGATTTCAAAGGAAGTTCTCAATAGCCTCCGATGTCTGCAACGGGCTTTCGGCAACCCACAAAGGAGTTGAAGGAACGTGCAAGGAATAAGATCCACGAGATGCAAATCTCGAAACTTAAAGGCAAGTGTTGACGCCCAAGGAGCTTTTATTTTTTTGTTATTTTTCGGCTGACCAAGGTTCGCCTCGGGAGGCCCTGGTTGACTCGTTGAGGCCCCATTGTTTTTATTTTGCAAGCGATAACGCCGGTGTCTTCGGCCTTTGCCCAGGAATAAGTCAGTCTCTCGCTTGCCTGGGTCAGCACAAGACGCACCTTTTACCAAACCGATTGTTCGCGCCAGATACATTTGTATTTCTTAAATAAAAGGGATATTCAAATTTTAATTTTTCCCGCTTGTTATGGACGGTGTACGCACCTCGTCATTGGACCCGAAGGGGATTAAAGGTACATGGGAGTCGCCCCTGTCGACGTCACGTGGTAGTAGTACGTTGCAAACCGCCGAACACGCTTGGTCGGGCCTCTTCACTTGTTTTAACCTCAGTTTTGATTTCCCCTCAAAGTACACTCTCGTTTCATTTTTCGTTACCCTCGCATGCAGCACGAGTATTTTCGTTCTATGTTATACTTTGTCTTCGCTACGCCTCTGTCCTTCCTGGTAGCTTCAACAGGTTTCTCCGACGCTGAATCCGAGCTCGGTGAGGCCGAAGGTGTTTCCAACGACGCACCAGAAGGTAAACTTCATACAGTCCACTCCAAGGTAAATTTCCGTTATTTTATTTTATTGGTCAAGTCTCCGTTTATTTTGTTTTATTGTATTTGAATTTATTCAATTAAGACCAGTCCGAACACCGATAATCGATCGTAATATCGATTTTCTCCTGGCTCTCGACATCGATTGTCGATTCACCACCGTGTCGTCACATCACGGCAAAGCAAATAATATAAACAAGGACTTTCCCAAAACGATGATAAGATTACAATCCAATCACGGACTTCACAAAGGATACAAACTGAATATAATTCCGTCATTCCGTCACCGTACTGTGTCAACACTATAGAACATATTATGAGGACCCCTGGCGATGTAGCTACAGTCAACTTTTTCAGGGACACACTAAAGAAATTATGGATAGAGAGGGAATACGTGGTGTGTGACATCAATGACCTACCGAGGAAGGCCAAATTATCCGCGTATGTAGTAGGACTCGAAACTGAGTCTATAAACAAACTGCTGATGATCTCAAACAGGAAAGCAGGTTTGAGTATCAAGGACTGGGAGTTGACTGCCTACAACAGAGAACCCATTCAGGCCGTTTACCTTTCTTGGGAAGTACCGGAAGAGGATGCTAAGACACTCCAGAAAAACCATATGCTAACACTGGAGTAAAACCGCACAAGTGTGAAGGTCTCCATATCCAATAAACATGAAAATATGTAGATCGAGAAAGGGACACCTCTACCAACAAAGGACGAGGATATTAAGGTAAACCCCGCAAATGTTGCGAAAGGTAAGGGAGATGATGAGGCGGGTAGTCCCAGACTAGGGGAGCTGATGGCCGAACTTTCCAGTGAGGCCGAAGACTCCCTCTTAGTAAAGGGCTAAACCATACGCCCACATCTAGGCGACCTACTCCAAGGGTACCGCCTCCTCCTATCACTCTCAATTAAAGGAAGAAAAACGAAAGCTTCCTCCTCCTCAGAAGTACTTATGATTGCTGTAAAAACTCAACCACAGTACTGGATCGCCGCCCAGATAACGCTGCGTTTGTGACATAGCCAATATCGCCGAACGCCGAGTTACGGGGCGTTCCAGTAGCGTCGCGAGGAAACGCGTTCTATGTTTGAGTCTTTAGGGATTCACTATTTTTCCTGGACCAAATGTGGTTTCCCGAGAATCCCCGCTTTTCCACTGAGCGTCAGCCCGCGAATTAAAACCAAAGGTAACAAATGATGAAAAAAAGTACCCCTACAAAAAGTGGCACGTTTTCGACTATTCCAATATCGTGCAGGAAATCAGTTAAACACTCTACGACCGAGAAAAACTTAACCAGCTACTTCTGTGGATCGAAATCTCACGTCTCAAATGTTTTAATAAGTTTGAAGGTTATATTGTTATCAGAAGACCAAATTGTTATCTCACAAAAGGACTGCCAACCCCTTCCTCTGCGGTGAGCTCTTCCTAGGTTCCTAGTGAGAGTGCGATCATAACGCCTAAATCGGCTCAGGTTACGTTCTCCATGACACCTGACGTCACCATTGGAAATCATAATACTATAGAAATTCTCGACACCAGCTCAGACTTGACCCTGAACACGATTTTTCTCGCCTCTCGGACAAATTTTCCTCGACCCATGAGAAATGATTACCGGCCTCGGATCTAACGAATTCCAACAAACGTAAGCTTCAAGTGCACTACGTTCATTTCGGGTAACAGTTGAATAAACTATGATTTTCTTATATGAAAGGATTTTATTAAAACCGTTAACCTATCAATCCAATAAGAACGAGTCTCAGTACAAAAACCAAACCAGGATAACTACGAAATATCAAAAATTAATGTAGCAACTCCTGATTCTCAAATTGAAGTTAGAAACTTATAACAAATACAATATGGCGCTGGCCCGACGAGAGAGGTTGAAACGAGAGACAGGAGAAGGACAAAGGGGAGTTATGAACGGTGATATAGTGATATAGTGTAATATCCCTTATTCCAATTATTTATAAATATTTTATTTCAAAAGCTTCCCCCCTTGTACCAACTCACAAGATAAGACATTACCAACACCCTTTACTCCCACCAGGGTATATAATAGGAGTGATTGTAATGTTTGATGAGTCTGTTTCCCGTAAGCCCTCCACTCCTGTAGCTATTAATTTCTTAATACAGAAGTTGAATTTTTCCTCTGCCCGTGTAAGTTTACTTCTACCCCAGTCTCCACCCCATAATCCTGACGTTGGTCATCACAATAGAATCGACTGTCTAGTAATCGATTATTGTTTTATTTAGCTTGTAACGTGTTCATTTTGCAGTGTGTTGTTTTCTATATGTACATGTATTTTTGTGCTAATTCAAGCTTTAATTTCTCATAAGGTGTTTTCAATTCTAACTATTTAATTAGCATAAGAAAGGTCGAAACCAAATGAACGTAAATGAAAACATGAACCCTCGTGGAAAACATGAAATGGAAAATCTTAAACCGGAAAGATTCGGCGTAGAACCTGATGCCTCTAAACCCTGGAATCACTGGTTGAAAACCTTCCAATCATTTATCAAAAGGTCACAAGTCGAAGACGAAGACATAAAGTTGGATTATCTTATATCTCCCGGTGTATGCGAACTTATCGAAGAATATAAAAATTATGAGAAGGCAATAATTACTTTACATTCGTTATATGTCAAAACAAGCAATGAAGTCTTTGCAAGACATCAGCTAGCCAACAGGTGACACTACCAGGTGAGTCGTTAGATCAATTTTTACAAGCTTTAAAAGTACTCAGTAAAGACTGCAATTTTTTCTCAGTCACGGCCGAGTAACATCGAGAAGAAAGTGATGACCGATGGAGAAACGGTATTATAAAGAAAACAAATGCAAAAGACGTAACTGCGAAAATTAGACTAATGAAGTGGAATTGTGCAGCTCACGTGATTCGTTCTCCAGATGATAAATGGGCCAAAAAGGCAACCAACTGGGCACCAAGAAGAAGACCACAGAAACGATTTTCTGGAGTTTGCTGGAGGTTCAAGACGAATACTCACAAGAGAGCTTGGAGGGAAAAGGGCAAGGCTTTTGCTCTAAATAGGGCCGGTTTTTGAATGATTATGGAAGTTATAACCACATTCAAATTGGAGCACGAGTGCACGAGAGTTCGCTTGATGCGCAGCGGCTCCGGCGGAGGAGAAAAGTGGCTGGTCTTTTTTTGTGGTTTGGCTCTCGTTATTTGCCCCCGGGGACGACAAGGAAGTTTTCTGGATTCAGCAGTCTTTTTTTGCGGAGGAAATTGATCTTTCAGCACGTCAGACTGCACAACCGGATTCAGACGAGTTCGACAACTATTTGCCTTGGATTTGAACGAGCTGCACGTTAATCATTTGTCCAGAGAACCTTTTATTTTCGCTTGTTCACTTTGTTAAATAATTTTCTTTATTATTGCCGGCGCAATGTTTTTTGTTTTCTTAATTTTTTATACAGGCCTTAGTCAGTATTGTTCATTTTTTTAATATAGAAAGATACTTATTTGTATTACTATAATTTAATTTTAAAAAAAGGGATTTTATTCTGTTTTGTTCATTTTTTTAATAGAAAAAAATGTGTTCATTTGTATTTAATTGCTGTGGCTATTTTTGTTGGATTTCAAAGACATGAAACAACACTCCTGATCCCTCCACGACAATTATTATAAGATTTTTTAAATTTTTATTTTAAATTTATATTTTATTTCATAAAGTAGAAGAAAAAATTTAAAAAAATTCATTAAAAAAAATTTCTATTTCAATTAGGTGCATATTATAAATCAATAAAAAAAGGCTTATTTTTATTTATTTATTCAAGCCAACAGCTGGCCAGTGAACATCTTTTTCCTGTGCTCTGTGTTTAAATAACATTTTCAGTTATTTTAAATATATTTTTCAGTTAATTTTTTACTAGTGCCATTCAGGAACATATAGTTAGTAATATTTTGTCTTAGTGATGAACCGATTTTTTTTCTGCGTGTAAATAATGTACATTGTTAAGTTAATAAGAAAGAAAAAATCTGTGGCAAGGCCGTGAAACAGACACTTCTGACACAGCCTCGCAATTTAAACAAGACACCCTCCGTAAAAGAACATATAAAAAGACCAAACAGAGCCAATCACTATCACCAAAAAACATAAAATGGAAAAAAAGAAGACCACGAAGATAGATAACGATCTGAACGTCGCCAAACCTCATCAAACAAACTATGCTTCTTGGGAAAATGCCCAATCCGTGAAACTACCTCCAATAATTTTAAATAATATAGACAACTTTACTGAATTTTGCAGTAGCATCACAAGAATCGTTGGAACTAATACATTCCATTCCCGCACTCGTGCCAACGACGTGTTGTTACAAACTCACCAGAGCGACCGTTACAGGAAGACAGTAAAAAACCTAAACGTGAAACAATACGACTTTCATTGTTTCCAGTTAAAAGAAGACGAATGTTTCAGAACCGTCATACGAGGATTACATCCCACAACGCCTGCATGAAATAAAATCTGAAATGTCTTTCAAACTAGGATTTTCAAACTATAATATCTCATTGACACTAAAATTACTATAGAACCTAGACAATGAAACATCCCGCAATGCACTAAATTTCAAACATATGGCCATACAAGGGCATATTGCTATCACCATCTGAAATGCGTCAAGTGTGTAGGACCGCACCTTTCTTCCGACTGCGTCAAACCACCAACCATACCGCCACTTGCTCTTAATTTGGCTGTGCACACCGTTAACTACCGAAGATATGCCATCCATAAAGAATTGCAGTATATACAAATGCGTAGACAGAACAACAAGTTCCTGCTCCACCAACCAGGACACCGCAGCATCCAGGAAAACGACAACTGAACCAAACCATGCACCAACTGCGGATAATACTAGCTCGATGGATTGCGTTCCTACGAAATTGTATATTCGAAGTGAAACAATATCGTGGATCTTCTAACAAGGCTGTTTACGCCTGAATTTAAATAGTAATTTTGTTTTAATTTAAGTTATTGTTGCTTGGTCCCGCTGCCACGCCTCCCGTTGCTATGGGTCAGTCGCCTTTATGACCGAGTCGGGTTCGCTTCAGCACGCTCCGCTTTCCTTCTTTTTACTATTTTTTTTTTTGTGTGAACCCGCAAATGCTTTTCTACAGACCGCTTCCTGTAAAATCTCTTCCAGCATCGCTTGGAATTTTTCTGGATTGATTTTACACGCCGGAGTTGCTGTTACTTGTACGCGCCCCACCCCACCCAACCCTATTTTCCTCGCTCGTGGATCCTTCTATTTCCTACCCACCTTTATCATTGGCCACAACATCGGCTTGGCGAGTCGTTATTGTTTCATTTCCTCAATTTATATTTCAATCATTTTTATTTTAAAGCTGTTTTATTTTCTTCCCAGCCTCGCGATTATATTCGGGTGGTCCTCCGTCGGTTTAAAGAGATTTCGAGTGATAATTAAGTCTCATTTCAACCGAAGTAAGAACAATTAATAACAATTGAAGAAAAATTTGAGGCCATTCAGAATGAAATAATTGAATACAATAGAGCGTTAACCGACAAAGCATTGACCCTTTCTACTTGCCTTGTTCAACAATCATTCGACGATGTATTATTTTCAGCTCGTGGCAAAATTAAAAGCATTCCTCAGTTTTTGAGACAAGAGGTTAAAACAGAAAGTCTTACGGATTCTTTCAACGTCAGTCTTTTAAAGCCCCTGTCCATACCAGATTTTGATGGACACATTTCGGAATGGGATAATTTTCTTGCTTTATTCGAAGTGTCCGTTCAAAATAACCCCTCTTTATCCGACGTACGCTTAAAGGACGATGCGGTGGCAGTACAGCACAACATCGACGGAAGCCCTGTGTGTAATAGCCGGACATCCCCCGCTGGACCTGAAGGCAAAGGCGGTGTGCGCCGAATGGGAACTGGACAACGGGTACCAGCCCTGCGCCCCCATGCAGTCCAAAGAAGAGGTCGATACCTGGTTAATAGAGGAATGGCAACGTAGGTGGGACAAGACGCCCAAAGGAAGACATCCTGACAAGACGCCATAATTCAAATTAATTTTCAATTCTAGTATTTATTTACCACAACGAAAAAGATAATATGGTGTTAATGTTAACTATATAAATTGTGTCAAATCGTATTTTGAGAAGGAAAAATAATGATGATAGTAATACTAATGAAAGCCTTATTTCTTTGTACTGTATATAATTTATTGATTATTTTGTGAACAAATTATTGCTCTCTTTTTTTATTTGTTGTTAAATTATTTATGTGACAACGAAAAGGAATTTGGTATAAAATATAAATAATTTTTTAATGTTTAGTTATACATTTTAAATAAAAGGGAAAAAATTAATAGACATTTACATCACATACACAAAATTTACTTTTTATTTTTATTTGTACATATTTATTACTTCTACGACATTTTAAATAAAATTGTAAAATTTGAAAAAAGCAGATAATTTACTAATTTAAAAAACATTAATTATTAATTTATTGATTGGTCAAGAGATTCCAGATGGGAACATTGAGTTCGTTATTGACAAATAGAACAAAATGTTTCCGCCCTTGTGTAAGCGAAGAACAAAATGGTAAGCAGAATCAACTATGGCATACCTAATGAACATAGCCCAACTAAACACTCACGGCTCTAAGCCGGTCGACGATGAGTTAAGACATTTCGCCACAAAAGAAGACCTCGATATATTATTAGTGCAAGAACCATAGCGCAAAGGCTCGAAAACCGCGATACTATTCACTGCCAAGTCTTCCGCCCGTAATGGACAAGGTGAAATTCCCTATGCTGGAATCTGACTCATCCTCAGTCAGCACCAGGAGAGGCAGGAGGAAAAGGCAGCATAAAAAAAGCACGAGTACCCCAGACGAGACAACGCGTCGGTTTTGAAAGGGCCAGGCGATGAGTGGTACACAAGTATTGCATCAGCCCTGACACACGAGGCGTTTATTCGTACCCCACTTTCTGATGAAAAAAGATGCAAGAAAATAGACGTGGAGAAATTGATCAACGAACTTGAAAAGCGTCCTGCTCTGTGGGGCATGAGAACTTCCCAATACAGTGATTGTGGGTTGAGAAGGCAGTGCTGGGGAGAAATTGCGACCTCTTTGCAAACGACATGTCCACAACTGAGAAGAACGAATTGAGTAAGTACAATGTTTTTAAAACTGAATGAAAAATTGTGTATTTATATACCAAATTAGATGTTTTGTCAAAAAGTAGGGGAAAACAATTTACAAAACGTTAAATTAATCATTGTTAAAAAAATTGGCCACTATGACATACGGATAGTGTTCATTTGAATTTTCAAACGTGCGCGGTTGAGGTATTTGTTAAGTTCCAGCACATAAACAACGTGAACATTCGAATTTATCCCAGTCTCTTCCTCGGATTCACTCTTTCCCATCTTTTTTTAATTTTGAATTTATTTAGCCTTTAATTTACAGTCCACTTAACGAACACTCACGTTCAGAGACGGCATCTCGGACAACCCGGCCATAAAAATCACGCTGTACAAGTCTACTAGAACAATTAAGGAACTCAATAAGAAATTGGCCATCTACGAGAAACTGAAGGGACATGTATTCGAGAAGAAAACTCTATTAAAGAACGATGGACCAAGCAAAAACACTTCTAAAACATTAAGTAATATACTGAAATGTTTAAATTGCAACAGGGAAGGCCACCGAATTGCAGAATGCACCCAGCCGAAACGAGAGAAGGGAAGCTGCTACAGATGTGGCCGAATTGGACACCTGATTGCAGACTGAACTCATGCCATTTTTGCACGCAATAGCAATGTGGAAAGTGAGAAAGTCAAAATAACAAGAACCTCCACTTAGTCCTCACATTTTATTTTTTTCAAGGGCTTTTGCCACATTTAAACAAGTTCAACGATAGCGAAGTTCTTGAACTTCAAACGGGTGTATTGGAAGTGATTTCCAAAGTTAAAAACAAACAAAAAAAACACTGCTCAACCTCAACTCCTTCCACGGGAAACACCTTTCTACTATCCTAGCAATTATCCCTTTCCCACAGCATCGATCATTTCGCCCTTCACAAATGTCTTATTCCAATCAATTCAGCTTCAAACCACAAGAGCCCCAAACCTATCAGTCCCACCAATTCAAATATCCCCAGAATCACAACTACGATTCAAACCAACAGCAGGCCTGCTCTTCAAAAGGGAAGGCAGTTGAACATCCGCAAAGGCAAACGACTGCACAATATTACGGAGAATTTGGCAGAACATCTCCAGAGACCTTTTCATCAGCGAGCCCCTCCCCAGCTGGATCAGATACCAAGGCTACTTGCACACACACCGATTTCGGACGGCCGGTAAAAAATCGGCCGATATTTTACCGGTACCAGGTGCTGGCACACTCCCCGGATTTTTACAGGTCAAACAGTCAGTTCCATTCCAGTCAGGACACGAGTATATTCAATACGTAATAATGAATTCTAATAGAGTAGCTGCAATGTGGTTATTATACCGCCGTATTATCGTAAATCGAAGCAGAGAACACAGGGGAACATTCTACACTCTTTTTGAAGAATTAAGACATGATGGTAGTAAGTTTTTCAACTTCTTCAGAATGTCTATTGCATCCTTTGACGAACTTCATGAGAAGTTGAAAAATGAAATCCAACATCAGAATACTAAAATGGGAAACTGCATCCCTTCACGAGAAAGGCTTGCTCTAACATTGAGGTAAGTAGTAAAAAATACAACATAATTCAATGCTTTCTCTCAGTAAAATTTTATTAATGTTCCCAATGTACTAAATAAATATACATAACCACAAGATGCCTACCACAATAAATCAAGAAGTCCAAGCAATTTGATATTATTTGTAACCATTTTTTTAAATCACTTTTTTAACTAATATGAAATTATGAGAAGTCAAATCATTTCCTAAGGATGGTATTCAAGAGAAGACGCTTTCAGAATTCAAGCAGGTCGCAGTTATCGAACAGACAATAATTCTAATTACTGGACACCTTATTTCCCTTCACTGAGGACCGGCGGTATCCAGATGGACAGAGATGGTTTTATAGTTTCATGCTCAGGTATATCTTTTGTAACCGGTGATGGGTATTATTTTAGATTTTTAAATAGAATTAATAATAAATTGTAAGTAGCACAATAATGAACACTGTCGGTAAAGAGGGGACCCGGGTGCTCTGTCAGCAACCCGGACTCGGGTGAACGGCAACAATAGGAGTCAACAGACGCGGAGCAGCCAGAGAGGACAAGTCGTACAAAAAGCTGTGTAATGTGGTGGACGCTCCTCGTCGCAGGATTTATTGCTGAGTACCTGTGTTGATGGGAGTGGTGGCGCAAATAAATCCTTGTTAGGCCCCCTAGCCGTTCTATCCAGTTTCCCCTCTTTGCCGAGATTAATAGATGTAGATCGCATAGTTTGTATTGGGTTGTCCGGAAAATAATGCAGGATTTTAAGTTTTCATTAAAAAAAATCTATATAAAATATTCTGTTTACGTTTACAGGATTACTCATTTGTATGAATGTCAACACTTATTAATCCTCTTCCAAATGATATTGTTTGGTTACCTCTGTAGCATTCCGCTACTTGGAAATAATTCAGTCATCCTTATAATGTCAAAGCGAGAATTTCGTACGATTTTCTTTTATGAGTTTAAACTCGGCCGAAGCGGAGCCCAAACGGCTAGAAACATTAACCAAGTCTGGAGCGAGGGTTGTGTTAATGAGTGCACTGTGCAAAGGTGGTTTAAAAAATTTCGGGAGGGAGATTTCAGCCTTGAAGATGAAGAAGGTCGTGGAAGGCCTTCCTCTCTTAATGATGATGTTCTGCGATCAGTGGTGGAAGAAAACCCCAAAACAACTGTTCGAGAACTTGCAGAGCAACTCAAAGTCAGTAAAACGACCGTCGCTGACCATCTCAAGGCGATTGGAAAAGTGAAAAAACTCGAAAATTGGGTTCCACACTCATTAAACGATCGCCAAAAAAATCAGCGCTTTGATGTTTGTGCATCACTTCTTTGTCGTAAAAAAATGACCCATTTCTGGCCAGAATTGTTACATGTGACGAAAAGTGGATTCTCTACGATAACACTAGACGTTCTGGACAGTGGCTCGACAAAGGAGAAGCTCCAATACATTTTCCAAAGCCCCCAACTCATCAAAAAAAAGGTAATGGTTACGGTATGGTGGGCTTCATTTGGTTTAATACACTACAGCTTCTTAAATCCTGGCGAAACCTTCAATGCTGAATCATACTGTAACCAAATTAATATCATGCATCAGAAATTGGCAGTAATGAAGCCCTCTTTGGTCAATCGGAAAGGGCCCATTTTGTTGCATGACAACGCTCGACCACATGTGTCACGTGTAACGTCACAAAAATTATTGGAGCTTGGCTATGAAACTTTGCCTCACCCACCCAAAGATCACTACCAATAAGTGGCTATGTCTTTCGGGTTGAAAAATTCACCAGCAACCATGCAAAAAGTAATGGGTAAGTATTGACCGGAATAAATGGCATACGTTGTTTTGCTATTCTCGACGATTTAGTAATTTTTTCAAAAGACTTGTAAAAAGCCCATATTAAAAACCTAGACGATATTTTTAATAGATTACGCACTTATAATTTGAAAATCCAACCCGATAAATGAATATTTACGACCAGATTTATTGTATTTAGGTCGTAAAATCACTAGAGACGGTGTTCTTCCAGACGAAAAGGAAATATAAGTTTGAAAAAATTACCAAACCCCAAAGACGAAAAAAGATGTAAAAGGGTTTTAGCTCTTGCTGGATACTATCGAAAATTTATTTTAAAAAATCAGTGCAAAAGCGAAACCTATAACGAATCTGATTTAAAAAAAAGAAAAAGAAACTCCCTTCATTTCGACTAGCGAACAACAGAACTCGTTTGAGACGCTGAGAAATTAATTCGGACACTTTCCTGAGTCAGGACCGAAGACTCACTCCCTGGGAGTCGTTCCGGAAGAGAAGCAGCCCCACTCCGTCTGGGACCCAACAAGAGGACTCAGCCGTTGCGGCCCATCGAACCAAGTCAACAGTCGAGGGAATAGATGCTGTGGACACTAATCGTGGAAGCGGCGTTTGGGGTAAATCCCTATGTTGATAGGCCCATCACAGATTTAGAGTTGTGGCTGACTAATTAAGATTCTGCAGTACCGTAAAGAGGCGGAATCGTGTACAATAAATGCCAATGAATATGCTCTCCGGTTTATTGAATTCTAGAGCCTTCCCTTCCCCTACACAAGAATAAGTAGCGACGCGCTTACGCCGACTTATCTCTTGTCGCTTAGAGAAAAGCAAGCGAATATTGAGAGATTATTCAGCCGCCTCTCCGTCATCCACTTATACATTTATTTTTAAAAATCTGTCAATCACTTAAAAAGATTAACCTCAGAACATTCCTTAACTGCGCGACGTGTGATCAGCCGAAAAGTATCAAATATATTGTCCTGATCTGTTCAGAATATGAGAAAGAAAGATATTTTTGACTGGTTAATGCTCCTGGAAGAGGTTAACAAGGCATTCAGTTTGGATAGCTTCAGAAGATGAAGAGACGTATAACCTACTTTATCGGTACCTGCAGGATTGCAACAACAGGTGGCTGGCCGGGGCAGTTTGAGGAGGGGGTGTCACGGCGTCTTGGGCGGTTTTGCCCCGGGCAGTGGGGGAGAAGTGGACTTTTCCAGGAGCATCGTAAGGCTTTTATTCACACCTTCCTGATACGCCTGACAAGGGAGAAGAATTAACGACTAAAGACAAAAAGGACGCAGCGACGCTAGTGAGTCCCCTTAACGGCGGCTCCGGCTGGCCTGTCGGGGGAGGTCAGGGATAGTTTCCGATCGGCACACTTTAAATGTCTGTAGTATGGCTGGATGCCTGACGGTGAAGCCAAAAGGACAAGTTAGTGTTTGTCATTTATATACCAATCCCAAGGATTTGAATATTACTTCCGTACATCCCCATCCTGTTCGTTTTGAAAATTATACATAAGGGTTTAGAAAACAAAGTGAACCATTGTTTTATAATGAAATCCTCTCGAGATCGGTCATATACCATGTCTGAATTTCAATAAAGTCAGTATTTGAAATTATCAAAAACCGATATTATATGCTGAAATAGTGAAGTGCTCATTCAACACACCAATAAATGCGAATCTCATTTTTTTCTCACCCTCACCCATACAAGTATCCTCGAAATGCGCAATAAGACTTATTAATTTGTGTACTCCCGTGAAAAGTTCAAATCGATGGATCTATACATTTATTCGAAAAGAACTAGTTATCCTAAATTGCCCAAAATTAAGTAATCAAGATCTTTCGATCGAAGATTCAGTTATCTTTGAAATTCATGAAACCTGTCGATTGTATACGAGCATTACACATTAATTCCAAGGCGTATAATAAAGCAGGGATTGTTGAAAGAGATCATTCCTGTATTAAATGTCACTGCCCCCCCCCCTCAAAAAATTCATCATTTTTAGATTTTTCTAAGAGAAACAATATAAGATCGCTTCATACTTCTGAATCAGATATAGCCAGTCATAAAATAGAACAAATCATGCAGCGAATAGATCGCGAAAAATTTCGAAACCAAAAAGGACATTCTAACTATTTGATTTATATTATTATTTCTTTAACTGCGATTATTGGACTGTATTTTGTAATAAAATTAGGGAGGTCTTACACATTAAAAATGCGTAGAGAAGGTACTGAAAGAAGTAGGATGAATCCAGTTCCTAATTTAGCAATCCGCACGCCAAAGGTAGATACAATTGGAGGAGAAACGTGGAATGAAGATAATAGTGAAAACGAATGTGCACCCGATGAAAGGGTTACACAGGGCTCACCGCGCACGAGATATTATTTTTCGAAAGATGAAAAAATTAAATAATTATTATTACATTCGAAATTGTTTCAACGGATTGTACATATTTTGACTTTTGATTTTTAACATTGGGCTTAAAAAAATAAAATTAATCATAAAAGTGATTAATGACCGATTAAAAGAAATAAAGGAATAAATGTTATATTGATAAGTAAAGAGCGAATGAAGATAATGTAATAATGGAAAAATAAATGGATAAAGAACTAATGAATTTAAAGAATTTAAATGTTAGTTAATAATACAACTAAAAAAATTATAAGGGTAATTAATGGAAATTTTATATATTTATATATGCAACAATTTTAAAAGGGTATAAATTCCACATATTACAAAGATTGAATAAAAGGGTATAATTCCCAATATTTATCAGATATAATATAGACCTCTTAAAAATATGCCTACTATCTTATTGTAAATTCAATAATAAATTTTACGTAATGAAAGGATTACCAATGGGGTGTATCAATTACTCCACTTTGTGCCGAAATATTCATGGAAAATTTAGAAAAAAAAAATATTTTTCAAATTGAACAACAAATTAACTAAATCTGTTAATTTTTGGAAACGCTATGTAGACGATATTTTATGCATATGGTCGGGAAAACATTAGAGGATCTCAAAGAATTTCTCCAAAGCACCCTAATGTATCCCGCCCACATCAGAACTGCCCTGTGGAAGATCAAATAGCACAAGAGGAACAAATGTGCGTGGACCAATCATTTTTATTATTGCCAATTTTATTATAGTATTTTAATTTATTATTATTTTTTATTTCACACGTTCTCTCTGACCTCCAAGTTCAACCGCCCCCGTCTTTAATTAAAAAAAGCTACAAAAAAATAAAGCCAAAATGTTTTGCCATGTCAAATTCCTCAAGTATTTTCCATTAATACGCAAATCCATGAAGTTGTTGGCATGCCCAAATTGAAATCGTTCGTCGAAGAACTTAAGGATGGTTACAAGCCGGATAAAATCAAAATGTGTCTTTAAAATGAGAATAATTTTATCCGATGGGAATCCTATTTTTTCACATCCTCAACGACTTTCCAAAGCAGAAACGGCAGATGTTAATTCTCAAATCGCTGAATAGTTGGAGAACAATATTATAGAATAATGTTTCGGAATTTGCAAGCCAACTCGTTCCGAGAAAGGATTGCTCAAGCAAAATTTGCGTCGATTTTCGACACCTCAACAAAAAGATAATTAAAGACCGACACCTTATGACCCTTATCGACGATCAGTTAGACCGGTTACGAGGAGCTACCATTTTTAGGATTGATATGAAAAACGGTCAAGTAGAAAGGCAACGAAATTATACCGATGGTGACGAAACTTGGTTTGGAACCTGATAAATGGTAGAAGCACAAGGCGACGATACAAATGGCGTTTAACGACTCCTAACAAACAAGCATGGGAACATCTCCATTCAAACTTATGTTTGGGACAGAAATGGGAAGACTGGAGAACAAGAGTTATCGGTTACCATTTTCCTACATGAATACTCGGCGATTACTCGGAAAGCGTATATTACTATATCAGGAGAGGATCTTGGTGGAATCGCTACGAGGACAACTTCCAAAAAAAATTAACAAGACTTATTCCACCTATAAAATGGTGGCTTGTTGGAATGTAAGTTTAAGCACCAGAAGTAACTGCAGCATAAGACAATAATCCTGATTGTTGTTTCGTAATTTACTCTTTTTCATAATTGCATTCTTTAATAACAATAAGAAGAATGGAAGATAAAGACACAAAATAAACTATATTTTTATTTCCTTCAAGTTTTGGGGAGATATGAATAAATCTAATTATTTTAACCATTTCGTAAAGCGGTATGATGACTCAGTTGCTTACTGGTTTTCTTATTACTATCTTTCTTTAAATGGCCGAAAAAATAAAATTTGAGCTTTTTTGTTAATACGATCTAGTTTGACAATTTAACTACAGGTCATTGATAAGTATCTACAGTAGTCGACTGAATATCTAATTGGCATTGACAAATCGTGGAAAGCGTAGGTTGTACCTGGCGTATGTAGGCAAAATAACTAATAATCCGGAATGACTGCACCTAGTTGCCCCAAGGGTGAAGGCGTATACTATTAAAATTTTAAAAACCAAGCATGCTACAAGGAGATATTTTGCCGAAACTAAAAATCCAACTGGCATCGGAAAATTCAATATTATCTGTTGATTATTTTAATTTTCAATTGTTTATTGATGCAACTTGTATTCACATGTGCGATCTCCGATTTTAATTTTTCCCGTAGCATTTGCCTTTTGGTAAGCTTGTTGAAGAAATTAGCGACAGAAGGCGGTAACACCGGTGCCATGAACTCGGGAGTCGCTGGCACGCGGATAGGAGAAGAGGAAAACATCTTCCTTTTTTTCTAAATATTAAATAGGAATAGCAGTTCCCTATTTTGAAGACGTGGATAAAAACCATGTTTACATCGAGATACCTATTATGGAAAAGTCCAAGTCTTCCAGGGTACAGGGACTAACACGTCCTGTTCCCTCCCGTCCCGCCACATGACAGCACCCCGGCACAGCATCCCGACGACCGACCCCGCCGCCAATCCTTCCTTCAGCTTAACTTTATAGCATATTTTCTACACAAAGCTTTAAATCGTTCTTAGTTCTATATTTTAAATTTTAACAGAAAGATGTAGTTAAATGGTAGCAATGCTAGAAAGGTAATTTGTTTTAAAAAATAATGCCCTTTTAAATACAGGGCACTTATTTATTGAACCAGGTCTTCCATTTCCGAACAAAAGCTGCATTGTGGGGTAGTTGTTATATTTTATTCAGGTACTGTTAGCACATTCCATGATTTGCCATCAGCCTGCATGTTTTACTAACTTATAACTAACAACTGTAACTAGTCCAAACCAAAAAGCTAGAATTCTAAATAAGACGCTAATATCAATTGAATAAAAAAAACTAAAGTAATACCAATAAGTAGAATTAAAAAGCGAAAAAAAAATGCAAATGGGCACACTAATATTAACAATTGGGCGGACAGTTGATGCATCAGGGATCTCTAATGCACCAACCATATAGCCCCTTACTTAGAGAGAAACTTAAGAGTCCCTCCTTATTTAGCCGACGTCCGACAACGATAAACCAGTTAAAAAAGATAAACCTAGAGAAGCTAGAATGGTCATGCGACCGTGTCGAAGTCATCACGAATATCCCTCGTGTTTCTACTATCTACTACAAAGAGAAGGTACGTGACGGAGTCTGAATAATATACTTTCGTCCCTCGTTTACAGATGTGTGATTTCGAAGAAAAAATACAAATTCCTGAGGAACCATCTGAGGACGAAAATGTATTGAAGAATAGCCGGAAGAGGACGAAGGACCAGGAGCGCCTAAAAAAAGGAATTAAGACCAGAAAACCAAACTACGTTTCCGTCATTTCGTTTATTTGTTTACAAACCAATTAATCCATCACTCTCAATTGTCACAGCTGCTTAGAGTGGCAAATTTGGGCCCATGACATCCTGGGTGATGATGAGCCCGAAATTATATTCCATATATATAACTACGGGGCTTGGGAAACTTACATTCCACAGAAAATGGATCCGAACGTTATGGGAGGCGAAATCAAAAAATATACCATCCACGACATTTGGAAAGCCAGACCAAATTAAACTTTTAAAGTTCTTTACAAGATTGTGTGACGAATTTCTGAAAACACCAGATAAACTTGATTCAACATCCTAATCGCCCATGTCAACGACACCAACACCCCTCCCCCATCTACTGTACCTAGTCGAACCGTACCTGTCAATGTGCTATCTTTGCACATATCAGTTGGGACCGCGGCAGGTCCGTCAAGCCAACGGACTAGAATGGACACCTTGCATCCTAGTTATGAGCCAGAAGAAGCAGATGAATGGATGGGGGGGAAGTGTCAGCTAAGGTGGGACAATTCATCGAACGACGTCTCGCATATCAGCTCTTCCCCAACAAAGAAGATCGACTAAAGATGAAACAGTTAGTTAAAGACCAGTACATGTCTCAGGTTACTGACAGGACATGGACATTTTGCCGCAAAACCCCCATGTCTCAGGCTACTGACAGGACATGGACATTTTGCCGCAAAACCCCATGCCTTCAGACAAACTCAGGCCGATGTGTGATAGAGGGAACAACCAAGAAACATGTAGATGCGAAAACACATCGTTCCTCGTGCTCTCTTTAAAATTATTGCTTAAACAGCGGCCATGGAGGCTCTCAGAGAAGCGATCGCCACTAGGTCGGATTCCATCAATGCAACACTAAAGATGTGGAAAAGAGTAATGAGACACGAAAAACGGCAGACGTAACTGAGAACAAAAATGAGAGAAATCAGACAAGCTTATAACAGTTTTCAAAATGGGCGCGAGTATGAATTTGTGTGATGCGCTGCGACTCCGGCAGGGAAGGAAGCGCGGCGTCCTGAGAGGTGGACTGTTGCTTTGGGATCAAGCCTTTATTCGACGATAGGAGATATATACTTGTGGGCCCAACAGCCTTTTCTTGGACAAAGATTTTTTCTGGCATATCGGACTGGGTAGACGGCTACCCAGTCCGATATGCCAGTAAAAATCTTTCAAATCGTCTTCTTTCAAAAATCGTCTTCGATTGACATCCACAATTAATATTGACGTAAAAGAATGGAGTTTATCCCATAATGATATGTGCAAAAGAATTACATGTGGTAAAATACTCGAAAACCTGTATGAATGAGAAATATTATATCAATATTACACTGAAATTTATTTCAAACAAACCTCCTTGATATCTCCACTTTGACGTAGTGAAGGGCGTGAAACACTAAGAGAGATACGAAGTTATAAAAAAATAATTAAAAAACTTCTTTGTAAGGACGTAATGACTACCTATGTTAAAAACACCAGTGGATAAGGTCGATCGAACCGCCCCTACTCCGGGAGAGACCCAGAATAAAAGGGATGACTGGAAAATCAAAAATTAGTAAAGATCCGAGACTCACCCTCAGCCAGTCCCAGGACCGGGAGAGAAGCAGCCACTCCGTCTGGGATTCACCAAGTGGACTCAGCCAGTCAGAGCCAGCGAGGGCCACCCGTTGCGACCAATTGTGCCAAGTCAGAGGTCGAGAGAAGAGATCCTGTGGACACTGATCGTGGCGAGCATCGTGTGGGGTAAGTCACATGGTTGATAGACTCATCCCAGATTTAGAGGTTGATGGTTGATTTATAGATTAATTAATTAGCAATCAGAGTACCGTTAAGACAAGAAGTTTTGTTCATTAAATGTCACTGAATACTGTCTCTGGTTTATTGAATTCTGGAACCGTACCTTCCCCTACACAAGAATAAGTATATGTCCAACAACTTTGTGACTGCCCTTCAGTTAACACCAAATCGGTCTCTTCAATCAAACATCTTGTCAATGTAGTCACAACATCATTAAGTGCATTAAATACAATGAATATCCCAAATCGGGTTAAATTCTTCGCCTTTTGCATCACTTTAAATCATTTAGATTCTCCTTTGGTAACCGCCTTTGAGTCTCAGTACATATCGTTGAATTGTACAGGGAAATGCCATGCTTGTGGAAAATAAAGTCGAAAGAATATTTGAACAAAAATTTAAAAAATGTAGGACACGATAAGTTTGTGGAATTCTGTAGGCCCATATTTCACTGCGAATCGGGATTTTGTTTACAAAAAAATTCGGTCTTCGAGGAGCATTCAGAAAGGAGAAGGAGTTTAAGAACGTTGCTGATTCAATAAGATCGGGAAATGGTGCTATATTCAAGTCAAGCATTAATTTCAAAAATTTTGGTAAATTGCAGGAAATGACAGCCATGCACTACTCTACACATTTTTCATCCCACGATTCATCTTCGGACGTGACCACTAATAAAGGATAAGTTCTGATGGGTCCTGAACTTCAACGTGCTGAAACCGTACGCACGTATTTGACAGGTTTTGGTAGGAGTGGTTTTGATGAGCCCACCACCCAGCCTGAATAGTAACCTTGTTTCTAGAAAATAAACGTTTTCTACCATATATTTTGTATTTTTATAATTGACCAACTTCCTAAATTATATATATGAAAATTGAAAAATAGGACATTTTTGCAACCTTTCAAAATCTCGTTTATCTACTGTTTAACAGTATACTCGAAATTTTTTAAAAAAATCTTGAAATGACAAGTACGCGATTTTGACGAAATTGTAACAACTCTTTCACCTACCCTCACTTTGAAAAGATGCACGAAAAAAATGATTGAACATTAATACTTAAAAAAAATTTGAGTGACAAATACAATAATATTTTCGCGAGATTTTAAGTTCTCGTTAACCTACTTACTAAAAATATCCCCTTATTTTATTACATGGAAAGATAGGCCAACCTACAACGGAAACGTTTGAAGTGATAATAATAAAATCATCAACCAGCCACTTTAATAAGTTTTCAAGCAGTTTTCAAAGGAATAATGACTCTTGTAAAATAAAAACATTTTAAGGAGTTAATTTGTATAGAATCTGCGGTTACCTTTAAGTATTCTTCTTAGAACATCTTAGAATGCCTTGCATGTTTCTGGAATAATCACCGAGAGTAAGGAACATGAGATGCCTATCGTGAACTTGAGGTCTTTATAGAAAGGCCGTTGTCAAAAATCAAAGAGCGGCTGTAAGGCTGTTCGGCAGAAACAACTGTGTCCCTTTTCTAATTCTTCCCTCTACCAAACTGAGAAGTAAATCAAAAGTATGACCATCCATTCTCAGATAATTTCTGAAATCGTCAGAGTAATTCTGAGTTCTCGGACAAGTGGTTGAAGAAGAACCTGAAACTGAGAGGACCCCAGTTATCAATTTGCTCTCCGAGTCAAGACTGGAGCCACGATCTATGGGTAAGAGAAATCCAAGATTGCTATTCTCCTGGTTCCTAAGGAGATCCTAAGAAGATTGGGGGTCAGATGGGGGCCCTGGGTCTTGGCGCGTCGGTTGGCTGTCTACCCATCTGACGAACAAAACGCCGAGAAACGCCCACAGTCAAATACGATGAAACCCCAAGTCCAACCTCCACCTCTTCCAGGTGATTCCCAGGCAACGTTCTGATAGGACGGCTAACGGAGGTGGGCGACAGCGATGTCCTGGCGCTTAAACGAGGTCATCAGGCTAAGGGAGACAACCCTGACAGAAAACCCCAATTCCAAGTGTCACGCGACCCGTGCTGATGTATGCGTGGCTCGAGGGTAGTCGAGTCTTGAACGGAGCCTCAGGGGCACCTGGCGCCACCCCTGAGTACATAATTCGTCTTCCGGCGGGTTGTGGGTAAGCCTGTCGTCGACAGTTAAATAACCCTCGCATCGTGGGAATACAATGGTAACTAAAAGTAAACAACAAAATGAACAAGCAGAACAAATATCGGAAAGTCAAAAAATGGATAATGAACCAGGCATGTATATGGAACATACGCAAGAATATAATGATAACCTACAGTACTCTGAAGAAAATAAAATCAGTTGCCAACAGGCGCGAAAGGAGGTCTTGGAGACTCAACCATCCAAGAAAACAACACCAACATCGCCAACTGGAAACGAATGTGCGAGACCTGCACTACTACACCGAAGCTCGAGCACTGCTTGCCCTCCCAAACCGATGACTAGGCTCACCGCCAACTCTGAAATGGAATGCACACCATCTGGGAAGACGCCCGCCTCACGTAAGCCGAAGGAGTCTTATGCTTCTAAGCGTAAATCTGGACTTAAAAGGTCCCCTAGACCAAGAGCTCTCAAAAAACTCAATGATCCTACCGAATCAGCATGTAAAGCAAACAGGCCGTCAATCCGGAATGTTCTCAGCCACTATGATTGCGAGTCGAGTAGTGATTCGTCCTCTGCGGTTGACACAGCCGAAAGTCAGTCCAATACATATGCTGAAATCACTGTTAGACGCTCAAAGAGACACTGTAAAGTAGCGCCAGATAATGAAACCAAACCTCGGAAGCACAAATTTATTAATGCATGTGCTGAAGCCCATACAATGAGAGCTGAGGTGGCTCAGTACATGATCAATCCTACCAGCAAATGCCCCAAGCCGGCAGCGATGTTTGTCTGTGAAAGGATCGACCGCATCATAGGACTACTCCAGCAAATTGCTATAGAAAATGCCCAACTAACCGAGTCAATTAATCACACAAAGACTAGGCCAGAAAGCCAGGTTGAAGCTATTGTGGCTGCCCTAACGCCGGCATTAAATTTTGATAAGATAGAATCAGAGCTGCATGCAGCAAAATCCTCAACGCAATTCTCACCTGTCAAGACTATTGTCACTGAACTGACGCACTGCGGGAGTAAAATTCAAAAATTAGAAGAAGCCCCAAAACTACTCCCAACCAAAATAAGTTCCAATGAAAATAATGAGGCCCCTGAGAACAATAATAACTGGTTGATCGCTAAACCGAGAAAAAGTCGGAAACCAAAAACGTTAGCCACGATTGAAGGGGTGGATTGCTCGCACCCTCAATGTACCCAAGCTAAGAGGAAACCTAACCCGCAACCAAGCGCTAAGACCAGCATAAAAGCGAAAATCGCTAAAGCCAAGGAAGCACAAAATAACCTAATCATTATTGACCCGGTGAGAGATATGGAGCCGCAAGCCCTCCTACAAACGGTCAACGACCGTCTAAACCCAAGAAACACAGTGATACGTGTGGAAGGGTTAAGAATTACAGCCAGAGGCGGAGTGGCGATCAGAGTTGAGTCTGACTCGGCAAAAACTCCAGTCCTCCGAGCCTTTGAAAACACCAACCTAAAAGCCCGCGAGATGGGGAAAAGAAACCCTCGCATCCTGGTACTTCGAGTACCAGCTGAACTTAAAGCTAGCGATGTGAGAGAGGAGATTATGGCTAATAACCAACTTGATGCCGAACTAAACCAAATAAGACCGCTGCACACGCTCCGCTATGGAAGAGGTCAGCGAGGTTCCAACCCTATCGTCGTGGTTAGTCGAGTTACCGCCCAGCGCCCGAAAAACTATCCTTGAGAAAAACAAGGTATACCTAGATTACCAGTCCTGTCCAGCAAGGGACTACGTGGACTACATAACGAGGTGTTATAAGTGCCAGATGTATGGCCACGTGGCTGCAACATGCCCAAAACTGAATCCGGTGTGTGGAAAATGCGCACAACCACACGATACCAGAAGCTGCAAGGAAGAAGCAGCAAAATGTGCTAACTGTCATCGACTAGGAATAGATTACAACCACAGGGCCGGCTCAAGAAGCTGCGAGGATCACATAAGAGCGGTTGTGAAATTCAAAAGCACAACTGACTACGGCGATACACCAGAGATACCTGCTGTAAATAGTGCCAAGCTGATCCTCCAACCTGGAAGAAACAAGCCTGCCGTTGACTCTAGGAACGAGCAACATAGCGAAGCCGAAGAAACCATCCAGCAGGAGAGTGAAAGGCCTAGCAGCAAGACAACAGAACAATGGTCTACAGTCGTCAAGAAAACCAGGCCACGAAAGAAAGAGCCAGTAAGATCCAGAGACGGACGAAACGAGGCCAAAGACAAGCCCTCCTTCGTAAATAAGGCTAAAGAAACGGCTGATGTCCAAGGGAAAATAATATTCATAGACCCACAAGAGGAAATGAGCCTCCAAGAGCTCCTCGTAAGAACCAAAGGAGTAATGAACCCGAGAGAGACCGGTCTCTGCATCGAGGACGTGCGGCCCACAGCAAAAGGAGGACTCGCCGTAAGAGTGGAGTCAGAAGATGACAAGCGCGCGATGCTTAACAACACTGCCTTCGGAAAAGTGGGCCTTTCCGTAAGAACAACAGGGAAGAGAAATCCAAGAATTCACTTACTGCGTGTCCCGAAAGAGTTCACACCGAGTGAACTGACAGAACAGCTGTCGGCCAACAATGCCCCCCCCCCCCGATGTATGGGTAAAAGAAAAAATCAGACCCCTATACACCCTCAGGTACGGCCCTGCCTCAAGAGCAAATCATCGCACGTGTCATGGGTCATAGAAGTGGACCCGACTATTTGGAAGGCCGCCACAGTAAAGAGTAAGGCCTACTTAGACTATCACTCCTGCGTGGCCAAAGACTATATTGGTATCGCACGTTGCTATAACTGCCAAAATTACGGCCATGTAGCAAACGTGTGCCCTAAGAAGGACCCGGTCTGCGGAATGTGCGCGGGCCCCCATGACACTAGAAAATGCGAAGGCGAGCCGATAAAATGTGCTAATTGCCACCGCATGGGTCGAAACAGTGCCCATCAAGTCGGGAGCAGGCAGTGCGAGACCCACGCCTGGGCAGTGGCAAGGGCGAAGAGCACCACGGATTATGGCGACGAAGATGGTAAGAGCCCTCCTAGCACGGATCGAACCAGCGCAGAGGAACAGCCAGCCAACATCACACCTTCCATTCAAGTGGAAGCAGATAACCCAGCGTCGTCGTAGTGTTGTTTTTTTATTTTATTTTATTTTTTTTTCCCTGCCTCCGCGCGGACAACCCGGGCGCTGAGAGGAGCCGAAAACGGCTTAGGTTGCGCGCCCCGGGGGACTCCCACGTGGGGATACCAGGGTTATTTATTTATTTATTTTGTACTTTCTTATTTTTAAACTCATTTTTATCTATTTAATTTTCTTTTTTGCCCTGCCCTCCGATCGGACAACCCGGGCGCTGAGAGGAGCCGAAAACGTCTTAGGTGCGGCGTCCCGGGGGACTCCCACGCGGGGATACGGGTAATTTTAATTATTTATTAATTTATTCATTTTACTTCCATTTAATTTTATCTGACTTCATTTATATGTTGTTTTTTTTCCCTGCCCTCCGCACGGACAACCCGGGCGCTGAGAGGAGCCGAAAACGGCTTAGGTGCGGCGTCCCGGGGGACTTCAGCGCGGGGATAAGGGGAATTTTAATTATTTCTTAATTTTTTTTGTTTTTTTTTCCCTACACTCCTTTCTTTCCGACTCCTATGTTCGAACAGCTTCCGTCTATAATCAAAAAGCAAGACAAAGCAAGCCTAGAAACTGTAAAGAGCCGGCAATGGCTTAGAGACAGTAAAACGAAGAAGGCAAGACGGCCTGCTGCCTCATTCAATGGCAGGGAGAAGAAATTTTGATTGTATCTCTATACTGTGACCGACGTATAGATATAGGCAGATACATGGCAAAACTAACTACTAAAAATTGGTAGCAGAGCGTGGTTGGTGATTTTGGTGGTTACTGATCTCAGCCCCAACAATCTCTTAAAATGTCTAACATCAATGATTTTAAGAGCAATCTTACCGCTGAAGCCGAGGCAGTTGCGCCAGGACGAGCAGCTTGAGGAGGTTTTCGTGGTCGCGGCAGTCGTGGCCGAAATAAATACAACACAGCCAGGAAGGAATCCTTCAGAGTCGACAAGGGTCGGCAGTATATGAGAGATATGCAAGCAAGCATAGTAAAGGACTTATACATAGGAGAAAAGTCCATCGAAAATGCGCTTGCAAAACTAGAGCAAGACAGAACGTTACAAGCCATCACCACAACAATAACAACTCGTGGCATAGGCTTTGGACTAATAAGTGTCTACTTCGTATCAATAAGCTACAACGAAAATAAAAAACCAATTTTTATTACGTTATGTTGATTTTGAGGCGGAGCGAACTCTTTCACGCTCACTTCTACCGCTCCTCTCCCCAGAGTTTAAAGGGTCTCCATGCACTTTGTGATCAATTTAAATTGTAGAGGTGTTATAAATAATGCGTGCAAACAATCAAATGATATACAATCATAGAAATTTATTTATTATTTTTCCCCTGTTACTCCTTCTTTCTGACCCCAAAATTCTTACAGCTTCCGTCTATAATGAAAAAGCGAACCAAAGAAACTGTAAAGAGCCAGCGACATACAAAAGAATGAGCAAGACGGCTCAGAATATTACGAAGCGCAAATTAGGGCAGTGGCATATGCAAAGTGTGCCTCAATCTATGCAGACAGACGATGAGTGCGTAATCACCGTAGGATGAATAGCCCAACTCGTGCTCGTATACATGGACGACATCATTATATTTTACGATAATTTAGACGAACATATTAAACACCTTAAAGCAACCTTCGAAAAATTAAAACAGCACAATCTGAAACTTCAACTCGATAAGACTGAATTTTTCAAAAGAGAACTTCTTTCCTCGGTCACATAATCTCTGACAAAGGCATACAACCTAACCCTGCAAAACTAGAAGCCATTAAAGCTTTTCCTATACCAAAGACTCATAAACAAATAAAACAATTCTTGGGTCTCTCTGGTTATTGCACGCCAAACTTTGACGGTAAAGACTTACCTATCTCCTTTGCATCCAGGACTTTAAACAAACAGGAAGAAAACTATTCTACAATAGAAAAAGAATTGTTAGCAATCGTCTAGGCATGTAAACACTTTAGACCGTGTCTGTACGGACGGAAATTTACAATACAACCCGACCACAATCCCCTACAATGGCTTCACAATATGAAAGAGCCGAACGCAAAATTTATTCGCTGGAAGTGTCTACTATCTGTCTTTGAATATGAAATAAAGTATGTCCACGGCAAAACTAATTACGTAGCGGATGCCTTACCCCGTAACCCACCAAATTACCTAGACTGCTATGCTATCAGCGAAAACGATGAAATAATTGACGAATTCTTATCCAGACCTTCACCAGAAAATAATAGTGATATGATAGAAGATTTAGCCAGAGAATTTCATATCCCCAAAGAAGACGACAATCCAAGTCTAGCGACACAACATTCACAAGAATCCTCAAATAGTCAAATTATAATCATTGAGGATAAGAGTAAAGGTGTCAATGTAGAGAAATACCAAATTACAATAGCTCGTGGAAATCCTGATTCTAAAGTTCCCATTGAAAGACCTTACAACAAGGCTAGGTACAACTGGTACACTAGATTCCCATATTCAAAAGACTTAGAACAAAACTGCCTTGAATATCTACAACCTAATCGAACGTAAGGATGGAGGAGTCGGTGAGTGCCTGTTTTGATCAGAATTGTGGCACAAATCATTTCATGTTTAAGTTCATAGTAGTTTCTATTCAGCTCCCCCCTCTTTGACGAGACTTAAATATATATATATAAGTAGTTCTAAATAGACACTTGGTTGTAACCCGCGTAATTATTCATTATTCATTAGACATCTACAGTTTTAGATTGATCAGAGAATACGAGGAGATTTATTAACCTCTGGGGAGGGGAGCGATAGAAGTGAGCACTGGAAGCGATCACTCTGCCTCTCATGTATTACACATAAATAAATAATGAAGAAAAAAATTTAAAAACCTGTTAGAAATTGAAAACAAAAGTTAGAAATGTTTTTTGGATGATATAATGAATGATATCCCTAATTATGAAATTACCTTGGAAAAATGGACTATGTACCAATTAACATCCTAAACCTGAATCTAAGTTGGGTGATATCGGAATAACCTTGTAAATCCTGTGCAAACGTTATGCATGCCTTTCTTGGACCATATACCCAACAATATTTAGCAAAGGGTTGAAAAAAAAAATACAAATTGTAAAGACCAAATTATATATAGAAAAAAAATCCCATTTCACCAATTAAATAAACAAATGTCAGAGGCGCATTCCAACCGCTCCCATGTTCCATTGGGTTCCCTATCGATAGGGCGTTGCAAGAAAAAATAAAAACAAAAGGATATTCAGAGTTTGGAGCTCCATGAAAGTAGTTGCTACGTCCGGTGAATCTATCCCTTTTTTTCCTTTCCATCTTCTGGGAGTGCGCCCGCTCCTTTCATTAAAAAAATAGATAACTTTTGTTTGATAGAATTATTGTAATAGTTTTTTAAAAGAGCCTTGTACTTTTATTTATGCTAAGAGAGCAAATAAGTTCATTTTTCCTGTGGTTTCATTCTTTTCATTTCAGTTCAGAATAGTATTTTATTTTATTTTATTTTTATAATAAAGGCAATTTTTTTATGTTCCAAACTTTTATTTTATTTCATTTCTTCTTTAAATTTTGATTTGTGGGCATACTTGAAGCCCAAGTCATTTTGGAATTCTCATATCCCGTTAATAAAATTGGTAGCAGAGCGTTTAGACGATTTGTGATTAAAGTTTCGTATTTTTTTACTAATTCCCCTACGTGTGGTTTCAATTTAGAGCGAATGCTATAGGAAACTCGATGGATCATGGGAGCGGTTGGAATGCGCCTCTGACATTTGTTTATTGAAATTGATGAAATGGGATTTTTTTTTTTCTATATATAATTTGGTCTTTACAATATGCTGTTTCAAATTCAAGGAAACAAAAGGATACCAGTAGAAGACAAAAACAAAATGTCCAAACAGAAAACAAAACCTGTAAACTGACAAAAGAGGAACGGAAGGAATCCTTTAAAAAAAGTATTTATTTGTAAAAATATAACTTTTCAGTAAAGTTACTCTTCTCTTTACTCACAGAAACCACAAAATATTAATGAATATAAAAATGGCACACTTCGAAAATAAAAATTTCATTTAAAAAACATTTTTAAACAAATTCCTGGGCAATAGGATAGAGTGATGAAGTCAAGCGAGGTCAGACGTAATTTACAATAACTTTTACAATTTATTACCAATTAAGATTGAGCTGTGCAAGGGTTCTCAAATCTAGAACATCTAGCCCGGGGTAAATACAAATCAGAGGATTTATGTTAATAACATAATATTCCATTTACATATATTTTTTGGATTAAAACTGTATGTAACACTAGTAATGCTTCTATTGAACTTAGTATAGATTTTATTGTTTTGTTTTTAAATGTAATATACCACTATATGTTTTTATAAACAGTAGAAAAAGACTTGAAAAATGAAAAACTATTCCACACATCCTTATTAACCACCACTAACCATGTTACCCCCTACACATCTGAATTTTTATTGTCATTTAAACTGGATTATGAATATTGCTATTTTAATTTAACTTTCAAATTGAATAAAATAGAAAACTTACTACATATTATGGAAAATAAAATTTAAAAGAGTAGGTTATTCAACTATGTTCTTATCCTCCTGGCTATTAACCAGTTCATTTTGAACTTAGTGTATTCAGTTCATAACACAACAGTGAAAATGCTAATCATTCATAACCATCCAAAAGAAAGCGGTATTTATAATACCGACTGCAATACTAGTTACTAAAATAGAAAGCTAAATTCAAACAAATAAAACGTTTAAATGCTGTAATTGATCAATTGGATTTTTATTTACATTAAAGGCCCAGAACTCTACATGTTGTATTTTTGTTTTTTTGAGGGAAGGGAGGGGAGAAAATAAGAGGGAGTAAAGAAAGAAAAACTAGACATCTGCTAGAGTTGAGGGGTCGAGTTGGACGATCTCGCCTGGCTTGAAAGCAGGCATGCCGAGATACGGGCAGCTCGCGCATCTGAACGCGTCGCCCAAGTAGCACTGGTCCCAAATAAAAAAAATTGTTTAGTCAATTTTTTTCCCCTCTGTTGAACACATAAATGTACAAAAAAAGAAACTCACGTTTCCGCAGGAGGACTTCTGTGCTGGTGCTGGTTCGCCTTTGCCATTGACCTCTTGGGCCAACTCTTCAGCAAGGCCGCAGGAACAGTTCTTGCACGCTTTCCTCTTCCCTGTCGTACCGCACACTGCAAAGAATTAACAATTGTTATAACAATTATACATCTTTATTTATTTTATTTTTGAAGATCACCTTTTAACGAAGATGGGTCAGGTTTTTGCAAATCAGCCTCATCCAAAAGTTCATTGCTGTCTATAATGTCATCGTCATCCGCATCGACTTTCCATACATTTGCCACATCCTCTGGTACATTGAGGTTGATCTTTGCCGATGAGCCGACCTAAAAAGAAAATACAAAAACCTTTCTTTTTTTTCTACAGTTTTTAAGAGGTTCTGTGTGCATGTGTGGTGATAAACCACCAAGTCAACACCTAAACAGTTGTGGCCTCCGATGCCCGCAAGATATATTTTAAAAAAATCACTGAACAAACAAACATTTTAAAAAAATTTACTTCGAAATTTGGCTTGTTTCCTTTATAGCTGAACAATTTAAAATTTTCCGTTTTAAAGTGGCCCCTGAGTTTCTGCGTATTTTCCTTTTCCAGCTGTACCTCTTCACAGTTAACATTAACAAGCCCAGACATGGTCAGGTTTGACAAGAGAGCTTTCTCTGATCTGAGGGTAAAAAATATAACAAGGTTTAAATCAGGCACGGCAATTAAAAAGAAAAAACATACTTGAGCGACTCATGTCCGTCAGAGACAGTCTCGTACAGGACGACCCGTCCATTGGGCTTCGCTATATTGAGCAGGATGTCGAGGAACTCAAATGTATGGTCAACTGTCTGGAGTGGGACGAATCCAGATACTATCATGTCAAAATATGAATCTGGGTGGTCACCTAAAACAAATATAAAAACTATTAAATTCACTCATATCACGGTTTGCTTGATCAATTAGTATATTACAATTAATTGGCACTGTTTTGATAAAAGTTATGTCTATTAACAATACTTTGATTAAATAGTGAATTTAAAGTCTAAACTAGTCATTGTAAATGAATTTTCACCCCCCCCCCTCACCAACCATCATCACTTGTCTCTACCTTCAATAAATCCCGTCGCCTTCTCCACTGGGCTGCTAACAAATTTCGTTTAATTTTACAACCAGAGATCTTTGTCACATGATCTGTATTTGGTTGTTACTGGTTTTAAAATGTAAACAGTATTTGGTGGATGAATTTAATTTCAATTAATTTTCATTTTAATAAACACATATTATCGATTAATTAATCATAAAAATGGTAATAATTTAATTAATAATAATTTAATAATGGTAATAATAATTAATCATTAGTCATAAATGGGTACTCATGGCACTCGGCCATTTACTGGGTCTCTCTATACCCGCGGGTTGTTTGTTTAGTTTTTCATACGTGTTTCAGCATCGCACAATCTTCACTGAGGAATTGTCTTGTCATTTGTCAGTACGGTTTATATACTACTGGGTCCATCACTTGATGCTGCGGTCGTTGCGTTACGGAGCTAGTCGTTATGCTCATTGGTCAATCATGATGGTGATTTCCGTTGTCAGTTATTTGTGGCTTTGTTGTATAACAATATTTTCAAAAACGGAAGCTTATCTCAAAGGATAAGCTAATCCCCTACAGCAGGATCGGCAGTGTGAGTTGGGATATCAAAGGACGAGGAAGGGCTGTCTCTCTTTTTTTTATCGAACAACCTGCTGTATTTTCAATTTTATGGGCAAGTTGTTGATATCGTATGTTTTTACTTGTCACATATTTTTATTTATCCACACAGTATCTGAATATATTATTTTTCAAGACCTTACTTTTTTTTGTGGCACAAAAATTCCTTTTCAATTTTTTCTGGTATTACATATATTTTTTCTTATTTTTCATGTTTACACAATTCAGGAAATTTATATGCATCGAGTGAAAGGGATTCACCAAAGATCGTTATAGTTGGGATTTTTCTGGTGTTTGTTTCGATCTTGTGTTCTTCTGAACATTTTCATTTTTTGTTGTGAAGTGTTTTTAACGGTGTGAAGGTAGAATGTGAATGTGAGTTTTTTCCTGTTTAGAAGTTTTCTGCCTTATTCTCTGTGTCATTCGTTTATACATCTCAAGATTCTCCAGTATATTGAGTTTTCGTCCTTGTTGTGCGTTGTTTATTAATGCCATGATTGTTTCTATTGTGTTTGGTTTGTGATTGTGTGTGGCCTAAATTGATACTGCCGTCATTGTCTCTGAAATATCTAAGATGTTCTTTGAATCGATCTCTTAGTTTCCTTTTAGTATGCCCAATTTAAGTGTCTTTGCATGCTATTAAACACCATTATTGTCTAGCAGGTTAGTTGTCCTTTCTTTCTTTTTAGCCGTCTACCTATGTTATTGTCGTCTCTTAGTGCTGTTTTTAGTCAGTTTGTTGAACAAGTTCGTTAGTCTGTAGGTTTCTTTTCCTGGGTAGGTGAATGTTGTCCATCTGTTGTTGATTTGTGTTTCATTGTTTTCTATTAGTTTCTGAAGTGTTTAATTTGTACTCATTTTTTATTGCAGCGTTCATGTTATTATTTATAATACTTTGTTGTAGTTTTCAGCTCTGAGTGTGATTGTTTGTAGTCTGTGCATCATGTCTCATAGTGCTTGTGTTGGTGTGAGTAGTTGGATCGTGCATTTATTATGTCATCTGTTGCAGAGGGTTTTCTGTTTATTTGAAAGTCCATTTTATTATAGGTTCTGACAAGTGTTAAGTCCGAGAAGTTGATGCTGTTTCTGTACTCAGTTTCAATGGCCAACGTGATGTTTCAGAGTGTTGAGTTGTTCTTGGCTAATATGTCATCAGTTAAGGGTTGAAAGAACTGCCCCAGCTGATGCTGCACTTCATATATAACATTTTTCAATTAAATGAAACCTAAAATCTATAGGTAATAATTATGAACTAGCAACCTATCAATAAATATTTCTAGATATCCATTGTTACACGTTCATAGTTTCCAATTATTTTTTATAGTTAACGGAAGTTTTAACATACGGTCTATGAGCCGCTGGAATCATAACATGTAATCAAACATAATATTGTGGGTTTTCTATACGTCTAATTGTATTAGGTTATTTATTATGGACAATTTTAGGTCTAAAAAGTTCAAACAACCATCTTCGTTAATTTCCAATGTGAAATTTATACCACGGTGCAAAGAATTAATTAGTTGGAGAAAAAAAAATGTTCCCGACCATAGGCATAAAATATCGTCTACATAGAATTTCCAAAATTGAACAGATTTGTTGTTTGATTTGAAAAGTGTTTTTTTTCTCGATAATATCGATGAATATTTCGGCACAAAGTGGAGTATGGAGACCCCATTGGTAACCCTTTCATTGTGTAAAATTTATTATTTATTATTATTAACTCACCGATGCTGAACCCAGCTTTTCATCACCTTTTCAAGAAAAAGGAAAAAAAAGTGCGAGAAGGATGTTAAGCGATTCTACCAACATCAACAATGATCTTCCAAAATATAAACTGCAGTGTCAACACTATTACAAGTTAAATTCACTAATTTCACGGTCCGCTTGACCAATTAATACATTACAATTAATTAAGGGTTTTAGTTCAGATGAAAAAAGTCAATAGCACGAGCAGAATCAAACCCACGACCTTCAGCTTGATACGCTGATGGTCAACAACTTGAGCCATCGTGACCTCGATCCAACCAGACATCAAGTTCCCATCTCAGCCCCTCCTTCAAAGTGAATTTAATGATTTGAATTAAGTATACTCCATTAAAGCTCTCCGTGGCCATTTCATTTGTCATCGAGAATCCAATCCAACCCAACTTCCCATCTCAAACACACCTTTTGAACCCCCCCTCCATTTGTCACCAAGAATCAAATTGTGATTTCACGACATCTGAAAAATGGCAAAAAGGATGGAAAGGAAAATTCAAAAGGTGGTGTTGAGATGGAAGTTGGTGTCCGAGTGGATCGAGGCGTATCTAATCGAAGATCGAGGGTTCGAATACCGCACGTGCCACTGACTTTTCATCTTACGTTTTAGACTTAACATTAAAACTCCCCGCAGTTGCAGACCTGTGCATTTATATATAAGTATTTATATTTATACATTACAGCAAAAGACTTTTTCAAAAAGAATCTTTATTGCTAAATAACAAAATGGTTACAGAGAATAACATACCTATTCACAGTCTAGATTGTTATATTACAATTAAATATTCGGATTTTAACTGTCTGTTAACTGTCCTGTAACCAACTAGTAATAAGAAGCTTATCTGAAGGGAACAATTGAAAGTAGGGGAATTGTTGAGTCCACACATTCCTAAGCACCAAGGTATAAGTATTGTTTAAAAGTCTCGTTGTTAAAACGGAGAATTAACATATATATATTTATAAAATTCCTTTATATTTCATCTTCCAATATTGAATCGTAAATTATTGTAATATTAATTGTACAGAAATTGTGAGATGCGGTCTGGTGTGATGTAGGTTTCAGAAAAGCGTTTTCTTTATCGTGCCAAAGTTTTTTCAAGGCCTGGGATTTATAAACACTGTTTACATTTAACAAATACATTTTGGATGTGGAAAAGTTAATTTATACAATGCAAATTTTTTTATATATATATTCAATCAAAGTATCTCTACTCACTCAAAGTGTTACTCTTCTGCGTAATTGTGCCATTCTTGCGTGTCGTGTTGTGAGTGCCAGTGAGATTTTGCTGTTTTACGTATACATTGGGTTTTGAAGGGGTGGGAACGATGCCGGCGTAGAAAAGACATTTTTGTATAAGGCGTCGGCTTCTTTGAGGTGAAAAGAGCCGACGAAGGGAATAACTTTGGTAATGGTTAGGCTAGATTATCCTTTCAGAATTATATAGAAGGGGTTAAATACGAAAAAGAAAGTTAAATTACTGAAAAATGTGTGGAATGAGATGATATATGCAAGCTATATTGAATTTGATTAATGATATTGGCGTAGCTCCGGCTGAGTTTGTATGTATCTGTTCTATAATTGATGCTCCGTTTATCTCTATTGATGTAGACAATTTCTAAAAAAAAAATTACTTCTAAGTTTTTTTTGTTCCGCGTGCAATATTTTTGGATTGTTGAAGTCGAAATTGTGCCTGTGTTCTCAAAATGGTGGGTACGGCGAGGGCCGTAGGATTTTGCTTGGGTTTTTTGCAATCATAGTTATGTTGCTTTACTCTATTGTCCAGATATTGGGAAGTATGACCGAGAAGTTGCCGGACAGTCTAAAAATTCGATTTGTTTGTTATTCGTGTGGGATCTTCAATAGTGGAAAAAAGGGTTTGAATTGTTTTATAATTTTTAAAAACTATTTTGAAGTTATTGGTCGACTGAAATATTAATATTCAATCATCACAAAAATTGTTATTAGTACTATAATGTCATTTATTTATTCCTCTACATAATTATTATCATTAGGTTTCATTTGCTTGAAAAATGGTTTCATTTGGTTGGAAAAAAAGGTTTCATTTGATTGAAAAATTTCCGAATTTCTCGACCTTTTTCTATAATCTTCTCAGTAGTATATTTAAAAGTAAATTGTTATTAAATATTAAAAACGGCCTTTGGTCTTCCACATTTATAACTGTCGACGTAACTGAACAGATGGGAGAAGTCCGTTTTCAGGCATAATTTTATGGAAATGGTTCTCCTCAAAGGTTTCTAAACCGAGCGGACATGATTCACTGACGAATCGCGCCGATCTATAGCCGGGAGCGATTGACAAGCAGAGTCGCCCCAGAAAATAATTATCGAAATATAACGAAGTAAGCGAAAAGGTATCGAATTACATGTATCATTTGTCGTGTCGTAGTACCGTTACAGTGCGCACCGACCCGTAAAGTTCGAATAATCAACGCCGTAAGTCAGTCAAAAGACACAATGACTAAGCATATTTTTTGGCGGTAAAATCAAAGTATGACACCAAATTGACAAAATTGTATGCACAAAATGGCTTATTAAAATTCCAAGATAAAATAATCTTCCACTGAACGTGTGAAAATAATTTAAATAATAATTCAATGATACATATTTATCTTACTTTTAAGGAAAATAGTAACATTTCGCAATTCTTCAGGAAGGTTCAGTTCAGGTTGTTAACCTTTCAAAACGACAGGCTTACGGCAAGCAGAAACTTGTCGTTACTGATCCTTAATTCAAGTAATGAATTATTAAAATGAAATAAACGGGGTTTAATTTTATTTTTAACCTGAAAAATTGCGGTTTAGGAAAATTTTTTGTAGGTGAACCAGATTTAGTAATAAAGTCATAATGCGTAATTTAAAATACAAAAAAAAAACAATGAAAAACGACTAAGGTTATTTCCTTAGCATTTCTTGATTGATTTTTTTTAAAAAAAATTTTCTTTTTTTTGTTGAAAAAATAAATCACTAACCGGTTTTAAGCCTGAGGGAGTTTTCGACTTTGACGAGGCCACCATCTCCGTCTACCTGCTTGCCGATCGCCTCGACGTACTCCTGGACGAGTGCCGGCTCCGCCTCGGGGCTCACGACGACCAAAACCTTTTCACCGCGATTCAACTCGAAACTGGGCCGGCTCATTGTCTTTGTTCTTCTCAATATTTTTTTTTTTTTTTTTAAATATTTGATACTTATTTCAATGTTCTCCTGGGCTTGTGTCTGTCGGTCTGTGTGAACGATGAACAGTGGCTGACGAGAAGTTTACGTTGTCCGGTTCCTCGAGTTGTTCCAGTGTGGCCAACCGTTGCCTCTAAAATATCCCTCCATTACGACATTTTAAAACTATCATTGCGCCCCCTCCCTTTTTTCTGAAGTGGGCTCATAATCCCAAATGTACTGCATTACAAAAGAAATGTTAGAAAAAATAAAAATAAAAATGAACAGAAAAAATTGATCAAGACGTCGAAAGTCTAAAAATAAGAAGCCTCTATAAGCTTATATAAATTTCCGATAAATCACAATAATAACCATGGATGTTTAAAAAATCCTGGAATTGCCAAATATTGAGGAATAGTTTTTTTATCCAATAAAAAATAATATTAATCAATCTATTAATATAACAAAAAAAATTTAGCACATAAATTTTCTTGGAGTACCATCGCATTTTAAATATTAAATGGAGTACCATCTGAGAGAAAGAAACTAAAATTATAAAATACTAAGTAAATAAAACTTAGTCCTTTCGGAGATCGAAAAGAAAAAAATAAAGCAATTGAAATTAAATAATGATAACGGTTACTGATAAAACAGGTATAGGAGAGCACTCATCACTGTAAAGTAAAGGTAATCCAGAGGACCTGCAATTGAATCCGGCATACTTATAAAGGGGCTTTTTTTTTCAAAAACATCAGAACCCCGAGGGTTCATATAACCTCGTAGTTGAAATATCCTCGTAAAAAGAAGAAAAAAAAAGTATATGAGGTTCTCTTAGCAGAGGGTGATAAGGATTACTATACAGGACTTTTTTTTTCTTCCAGCTAGGCTTGATGTCGTGTGAATTCCCGGTTTTTTCTTTATTCCTGGATACTTATCCCCCATATTAGCCCGAATGGAAGTGACTGGCCTACTCTAATCTAGTAATGATCTAATAATGATGATCCTTCTACGAGTCAGATCCTCGTGATGCTCCCGCGTTTAATTAATAAAGTTTTTTATTGCATTTTTAGAGTCACGAGGCTTCTCTCAGATGGTCCGCCGATTTAACATTTTTAATATGATGGCACTCAAAGAAAATTTGTTATGTGCAAATTCTTTGTCGTAAGGAACGGGAATAAGGAAGAAACGAAAATTCACACGCCATCACTCCTAAGCTGGCTGGAAGAAAAAGAAAAAACGTTCCTTACGGTAATCCTCTATCCAGAATCCCTTATATCCTTATTTTATGACAGTAATTTAATTTTCATTAACCCTTTTTGTCTAACTTGTTTTAATTTTTTTCCTCTCCAATCTCTAAAAGCCTAAGTTTTATTTATTTAGTCTTTTTTTTTTAGTTATAATTTTAGTTAAGTCCAGAAATCTACCAAGTACCATTATTATTAAAAATGTTACATTATGTAAATAAAAATTAACTTTTGTTGGTTTATTATTTTTAACAATTATTTAAAAGGTACATTTATTTGAGAGTTGGCCACCCTGACAGAATATTATCAACCTCCCTAGACCTGTAACCTGACACTGTCCGGCCTGGAAGATAAGCGGAGATTTTTCGGGCCGTTCTTCTATTTTCCCCCACGGGTTCAATTCTCACATTTTCTTCTTCGGAACCAGAAGAAAAACCGCGACAATGTCATCGACTACTTCGTCAAACGGGAACGGCCTCCTCCTCTACCTGCACAAGTACTCGTTTTACGCCCAGAAGGTAATTAATTTTTTAAAATTAATTAAGACATTTGGTGAAAAAAAAAATGATCGATAACCTTCGCCGTCTCTTGTCGATTTTCTTTTTCATTTAGTGTTGTTTTTAAAAGAATCTCTTCCGAAAGGAAGAATTGGAGGTTGGATGACTTTGCTTTTTTTCCAATCTGGCCTTTTGTCGTGTAATACATTGAATGACAATCCGCATCCCAATTGGTTGCTAATTCGATGGATTAAGTACTGCCAACTGAAAGATCTCTTTTAAATAGAAAGAAATTTTATGTTACTAGATACACAATCATACTTTGTGTACTCAAGCTTTTTATAGTATGGAGGATTTCGATAACAATTTCATCGTACCACACTACAAGAAGGTTATAAATGATGTCAACCTGCGTCTCAGACATATAAAAGGTGACAACGTTAAGAACTTTACATGATGTATATTTCATATATATATATACATGTTGATTTGCGATGTTATTTTTCTAATTTGTTTCTACATTGTTCAATCGTTATTGCATCTGATCTGCCTGCTCGACCTGCAGTTTTTGCCCTTTTCACTAAATCAATAAATATTGACAAAAATATATTTTATTATTGTGTATTGATGAATTTTTCTTATATTCTTTAAGCTGTTTAGATGTCAAATTTTGATCATACAAAATATTAGGTAAACTATGATATAGTAAGTTATCAGTGATTGTCGGTTTTTTTGTGCGAAACTTTTGAACCATGTTGACCTTGTTACTGTTCTTTCGTAAGGTGTGAATACAGCGTAGAAAGGGGATTTCTCGCAGTTTGTGTTCCACGAGTTGATACCTAGGACGACGCCCTCACAGATTATGGGCGCGCCGCTGAATTCAATGCACGGCTTGTTTCCAAAATGGAATCCGCCGCATACGATCTTGTTCTTGATAGTGCAGAACTTTTCTTCCTGTTTGCACAGCTTATCCTTGCATACACTGTCTGTTAACAAGTGTATGTAGATGAGCTTCTGAGACGGGTTGTCAATAATGTTGAGGTCCGTGTCGTCATCCCATATGACACTTTGGCATGTCCTATTCTCCTCAGCGAGCTTTATGAGCCTGTATGACAAATATTCGGTGAAGAAGAAATTTGTCGTCTTCACCTCGCCCGTGTTGTTCATGAGAGGTGTGAGTGACACATGACTGTTTAGTATGAACCTGGAATCGCTTTTGAGGATGACATACCCACTGTACCATTTCACCTTCCAGGAGCACGCAGTATCAAAATTGTCGATGAATCTTATCTGCCTGAATTGGTACGTGTCGTCTTCTACATTCGGGTTGAGGCTATTTGTGCCCGCCACTATGGCCCAACCTTCGTAAACACTGTGCTCGTTCAATGGTGCCTTTTGAATGGCTTCACCGCAACTGCAGCTTGTGATGTGGTGTAATTCTGTGATGAGGTACCCTCCGAATACTTCTTCGATCTTCGGCCCTTGGACGCTGATTATATAAGGGAACTCGTCCTTCACCACATCTCTTATCCCATTGAACTCCAGCGTTATACATTTGGACAAATTCAACAAAGGGGCTGTTATTAAAATCCAATACAATTTCATAATAAAATACTATCAAACACATGATTTTTACCAGAGAATGAATAATTTTTTTATTATAAAAAAAATTCAAATAGAAAATTCTATAAAATACTTTAATGAACGTATTACTTTGCATTAACATCATATTTGAGTTATAGTACTCATTACCCCACACTTTATAATGGTGATTATTCAGATACAGGCTGGCGTGATGTAGGTTTTAGAAAAACATTAGCACAATAAAAAAAATGTTTTCTCTAAACCCTATGTCACACTAGACTGCATCTCACGATCTCTGTATAATCATTGACTAATGATCACTAAACACCACACATTTTATTATAGTAATTAATTATTTTAAAAATAGCCTTGGAACCTTCTAAGAAAGGCCATAGTCTTTTTAACCACAATATTCCTAATGATAATGCCATCTTGTTTGCCACTCACTTTCCTCTCCCGGGCCCAGAATGCAACACCGAATTAGTCGAAACAGCCTGAGGCTGGTCCAGGCTGTTTGAAGTAATTTGGGATGATCATTTTAATATAGGTTCGAGTGGAGATAAACCGGCCAAATCAAACATTTTACTTGCTTTAATCCACTCCTCCTTGGTATTTCTTTGAAGAAATGGCACCTCAATGACTCCTATTGGTAGACTGCAGACCCAATGATCCAGCACTCCAGAACAAAGCCAAACAAAGCAGAAAACCCACATGGAATTTGATAAATGTTTAATTCTAGACATAGAGAAATTGCCAGAGATGAAGAAGCAAAAATTTAAACAGTTTTAAATGAATTAGCCAGCTGGAAGAGCAAGAAATGCATCATGTGATCTTTTCAAATAATCCAAGAAAAAGCAACCCTTCATCAAAAGCCTTGCTCAATTATGGTGCCAGTACATAGAAATATTTAGGATTGAAAAATATATAATACTGTAACTTGTCACATAATCAAACTGCGCACCAAAAAGGAGTCTCCACTGTTACAGTTCACAAATGACTAATCATGTTTTGCCAGCAGTGTGGTTCAACAACCAAATGTCAAACATTTCACTTCAGTTTGCTCAAACAAAACTGACTGCTCTGATGTGTTTTGGGCCTTAAGGAAATAATCCGCCATCATTCTTATTCCTAACATTATATCCCTCTTAGCCTTTTCACTTTTTACCCATGATAACCAAAATCCTTGAAAGACTCCTTTTTAATATACATCATAGATTTACATAAAATCAAAGCTCCTGACCAATTTGGATTCTGTCTAATACATTCCACGATCAGGCAAAGTTTCAGTATTTGACAGACCATTTACCTCAATCTAGAGAACAAGAAGAATTTCTTTCGTGTGTTCAATGTAGCACAGCCTTTCGAGGTCTGGCACTCAGCATCCTTCTATAACCTTAAACGATTCTTACATTCTTAATAAACCTGAATATGATGATAATTGATGGACAAATCACCAGCCACTGAAAAAATAAGGTGAGCAAGTCTGACCAGTAAAAACCAGTGACAAGAGGTGGACCAGGGCCATTACAACACAATATCTCATGAAATATTTGTCATACCTTATAAGTTAATTAAATTGGGAAATTAAAAAAACCTGAAAATTCTGATAGATGAAACAATCGGTGAAGTAAATTAGGATATGCACGTCTGAACTAGTGAGAATAGGTAAACCAGAAAATCTAGTTATGGTAGAAAAACATTTATAGCTCAGTTCAAACTCACGTAGCAATGAAAATATAAAAATTCCCTTAAATATAATTTACTTGGCACATTTACAATTGTAAATTGTACGGTTTTTCGTCATTCCAAAATCTTCTGATTTCTATTCAACTTAGCTACAATTATACCTAAACAGCAGAATGATGTGGAAACCTCATACAATACTTAAGTGGCAACAACAGAAGACTTGGACAGCTAAATTTTTTTTTTTTTTTTTTTTTTTAATAGGAAATCATCAAAACTATACTAACTCTGTAAAAGGTATCGACTATTTTGGATTAATGGAGCAAAACTATGGGTTTCCGCCAAGCTAGTTATTCTACAGAGCATCCAATCCTTCCAATCAAAACTCCTCAGACCCTTGCTATCTACAATGATCACCTTGAGAGTTTTCCAATGTCCTCTGCGCTGCTCTTAATCTGGGGGTTGATGAACCATAATTTTTTCACAGCTGTTCATTTTGGTCTATCTTCACTTGTTAGGTTTGTCAGATGTATTTCCACGTTTTGCCAATCTAATAATTGTTTTTATTTTATAATCCTAACCAAGATTTGATTATGCTTACATTTTTATTACATTTTTCACATATTTTTTGGGGAATTTTGTTAGGTCACACTCGCCCTCCATGAGAAGAAGCTTCCCTTCAAGAGTGTGGTCATCGACATAACAAAGGGTGAACAGTATGACCCCGAGTTTCTCAAGATCAACCCCCGTGGTGAGGTCCCAGCGTTGAGGGATGGAGTCAAAGTCATCCCAGATTCAGCCAGAATCATAGATTACCTTGAGGACAACTTCACAAACAGTAATAATTAGCGAGTAGTTAACACATTTTACGTAATGCTTAGTCAATTGACTGTCAAGGCTCATTAACGCCAAGTCGAAGAGAAAAATAATTCTATTTAATTTATTTGAGAACATTTCAATTTCAATATTAAATTTTAGATGAGCATCCAAGGTTAACGCCAGTGGACAATGCTGAAAGGCAGAAGATGAAGCAGATGCGCGAGTTGATCGACCGTATCCCAGCTAATTCGGTGACGATGGGATCGTTCTACCACACGGAGGACGTGTGCGGTCCCAAGTTACCGTTCATTAGGCCAATCCGGTTGTACATGAAAGGTGAGTCATCCTTGTATTCCGTCAAGCATAGATACATTACCTCCTGTCTTCAGCTGGGTTTGAAAAGACTTCAACGAAGCTGCGCAAGCTCGCCGAGGCCCAGCCCGAATACAGGGACGTACTTCTGCAGAAGGCTCAGGAGCACGATTTGACCTATGCGACAGTGACGAACAAGGAGAAATTCAAGGACCTACTCTCGACAGTCGACGACACCCTCGACAAAGTTGAAGAACAGTTGGAATCACAAAAAGGTACTTTTTAAGTTTTGTATAAATTATGATTTTTCTTCTCATTTGAAATAAATCAAGTCTAGTATGATTAAACACGGTCATCAATCATGCTAACATAATACGCTCACTTTTTTTGGCACCACTTTAAAAACTTGCTAAAAAAATAAAATTCCTTTGATGTTGATAATCATGATGCTCACTGGGTTAAGGTTTACTGCTGAATAGTAAATAACATTTTGTTAACAGAAATCTTTGAATTATCATATCTTTAAAAAATCCCATGTGTTTTTTTTAATTTAATGTTTAGTTAAACTAGTGCTTAGGTTTTTATTTTTATTTTTATTTTTATTTTTTTAAGTAGTTTTCAATTTTATTTTTATTTTTTAACATGGCTCTAAATTCTTGGTACGTAGTGTGTGTGGCTGTTTTGGAATGGTCTCAAAGGTAGCATGGAAATCGTTTGGCTTTTAATACAGGTCATTATACTTTTTAAGAACAAATTCTTGGAGATGGGCCCAATCGAGGGCAGGTCAATACTGACAATTGCCAAAAAGCTAGCTTCGGTCAACAAAATATTGCAAAATGTCGAAAACAAAAGCATCCTGGGTAGAGGCGAGGCTGTACTTGTGCATAAAGTACAACATTTGATAAAGAGCGTTGAAGCAGATGGGCCGATTGGTCTGCCTCATTTCAATGCTCTACTTGCAGTCCTCGGCAAACCCCTGCGTGTGCTCGATTCGCACGGTAACACCCAGTTCCAACTTGGAAAGAGTCTGTATAAAGATGAGCTCCAGTTAAAATATGTCCCTGGTGATATTACTGGCCATTGGGAGTCTCCATCTTGGATAGCAAAATCACAAAATAAAACGACACATAAGAACAATTGTATTTTTGAAGCTATTGTAGAACAGTTGGGCCAAGGGGATGTAGATAATTTAAGAAAGATGACTTTTAATAAACTGTGCAAAAATTCTTCCAACCTGACGAATATAATCGAAGAGATTTTGTTCCTTGAAGAGTATGATGCTAGCTCTTTGATGTATGGCGGGGCAAAGTATAATGGCAGGACACCCGACGACGCAGGACACATATTAGACCAAAGCCAGGGCAACTACCCTCACGGGGGTAAGAACAAGGGCCACCCTCGTGCCCACGTGTCCAACCCACACGGTGATGGTGTAGAACAATATTCGTTGCCTTTCCCCGTTTCGAAGCATAAATCTGGCTTCTTCACCATCGAGGACCAGAACAGGGCGGTGCACAGTGCTCTCAAATCGAATGAGGGTATACAGGCCATGAAGAGGCTCAACGATGGTTCAGTCAAGGATGATTTTGAACACAACATCCGTGGCCTCAACCTCAAAATGGGCAAGTGGGCTCGTGGCGAGATGTTCGAGGAGTCAGATGCCAACAACACAAAAGTCGTCATCATGCATAAACAGGGACAAGCCAAGAATCCAGAAGCAGATGTTTTCATACTCACATGCTATCCCACACATTAAACACAAAAGACAAACACTTTCTTCTATGGTTATTTGTCACAATTGGGAAATCAGTAATGTTCCACAAAGCGATGAACCGTGAAGCTTTATCATTTCAGATCATCAGGAACACCAGCTGGTGGGCCAGAATGGTCAGAGATGATGAAGCAACAATTTAAAAAAAAAATTTATACTAGGAACTGTAAGAGTTCCCCCTGAGCTCTGCACATCTGCACATCTTACTGTACTTCTTCCTAGCTCTATTTGTATGGAATAGACCACCACTTGTGTGAATTGAGCCCTCAGTGTACTGGTGTTCTTCCATTGAAAAAACTCATTTTTGAAGGGGCAGGGACCAAATTCAGTGCCACTGGGATCCGAACCAGTCCTAGACTTTCTGTTGATGAGTGCCCCGACAATTTTCTCTGCAACACTGAAAATAGGCCATAGGTGATGGTGGGAATCGAGTCCATGACCATGGGATCTACTGGCTGAGAGTCTCACACCTTCACCATTTGGCTACCTCAGTTCCCCAAGATTTGACCTTGGATGGATGGATGGATACAACGGACACCAGGGACTGGAGGAGTTCCCTCCTGAGCACTGCAGCTGTTCAGCTTATTGTACTACACCCTGTCTCCATATTTGTGGGGGAGGGCTCACAACACAAAGTGAACATGAGCCCCTGTTGTACCGGTGTTCTTCCATCGAAGAAACTCATTTTTGAAGGGGGTTGGGACCAGATTCAGGGTCGTTGAGATCCGGTCCTGCCCCTTCCATTGATGAGTACCGTGTCAATTTCTTTTAATTGCGGCCACCAGTCCCTTTAAGCGTCAGAAAAATTCCAGAGGTGACTGTGGGTGACTCTACTACTCTACTCCCCTATTTCTTGAAGACGAAAGTAAATTCATTTGTTACTTCCAAGCTTTCGATCTAGTTTAAGGTAATCATCAGAGCAAAACTATCTTAAATATGTCAACAGATTGACATAGCTATGCAATCTGAGTTAAGGAATGATGATCCTCCCAGGGAAAGAAGTTCTATGTGCAATTTGAAGGCAATGGAGGATCATCATAATTTACTTTGCGAATGTCCTGTGCTAGTCGAATTTCTCCAGCCTGCATAGGAAGAACCTCCCTGGGTCCAGAAACAGACATAGATTTTACAAGCCTTCAATTCACATTGCTGTTGTGTTCACAATTTGACCCAACATCAATATGAAATCACAAGAACAGCACGACACTTTATGCCCTGAAGATGACCGGAGTAAAGGTCGAAACATTGGCAAAAAAGTTGAAAATAGCGTTTTCCTGAACCACCTCATTCTTGACCCCTCCACCCCATCAAATTAGTATATATTATTACTTTTTGTTTTAAAGCGTCAGAAAAATTCCAGAGGTGACTGTGGGTGACTCTACTAGCCAAGAGTCTGATGCCTTGACCACTCGGCTACTGCGGCCCCTCAGATTTGACCTTAATATTATAAATGTTTAGGTGGTTTATGGTTATTAACATGCTCTTTCAATGAGGAATAATTTTTTTTTAAATCTTTATAAATTTAAATTTACAGATTATTTATTTATTCATTAAATAAATAGGCAAAACTTTTAAGGTTAATTCCATAAACAGGATAACCTAACTGATTAAGTAATCAATAGTTTATCCAAAACACAATGGAGAAAATTGTAGGTTAAGAAATTACAGCTAATCATCGTGTATAAAAAAAAGCTCTCCATGATCCACAACCCCAAAAGGGCAAATCCACAGAGACTGCCCTAAATAAGTTAGTAGATTGCATCATTGGAGATTAAAGAAATATAAGTCGGTTGTTTCATGGCTATAAGACCTCTCTTATAAAGCCATTGGAATGTCTGAAGGAAAAGGTAATAAACTCATCAATTACCAACAGGATATTATCAACACTAACAAGTTGGAAAATAACGCTGAACTTGGTCACGAGACTGTACAAACAGCATCTCTCCAAGGAGGGGGGGGGGGAATTCTGGAAAGAATTATAATAAATGGGTTGGATAGAACAGTACCTGACAAAATCAGAAAAACTCAACTTTGACACACCTTTCCAAGTGGGACCTACTTTCGATAGAACCTGTAGTCATGGGCTCGATTTGCACCATCACCTATGGCCTTTTTTATGCCTAAGGGGATCAGTGGTCGCAGTGAAAATTGTCGGGGCACTCATCAATAGAAAGTCTAGGGCTCGATCGGATCTTAGTGGCACTGAATTTGGTCCCAGCCCCTTCAAGTTGGCATGCTTCTGCAAATCCTGTAGTTCAAAGCTCTATCTCATTCTCTTCCGTAATACTGGCGAGTTCTAGCAGTTTGCTTGTAAATTAGATTCTGCTGCAACATATTTATGCATAAATACATAAATGCTCCAATTGATATATAAGAGTAAAGACGTATGCAATTGCATTGCCATCTAAGGTGGTGTTGTTAGTTTAAGAAAAGTAAATTAAATAATTACATTAAAGAAAAAGTAGAAACATCCGCTACAAAAGTAGAAAATAAATAAATAAGCTAATAAACAACTACTTTCCATTTAATGTTTAACAATAAAAAGTATATATGAGCATTACTCAGTGATATAATTTGTGAGCATATAAACGTCAACAATTACTGGAAATATCAACCGTTTCCATTCTTAAAGCCCATAGTCGTTTTCATTTAGATATACAATTAACTATTGTTCAGAGAAAGTTTGTGTGCATATGCGTCCATTAGAAACTGCTGGACATTGCACAGAAAATGCTTGTGGTCCACTTTTATTATTTCCACGCCTTTTTATGACATTTTCAACCCAACCTTTCCTAACCTGGAAGTCAAACAATGAACCTTTGTTAATTTCAAATAATTCAAATAATGTTTAAACTTTGTCTCTTATTAGTGAAAAACACACTTGCAGTTGCACTTTTTACCTATGACCGTCATTATCGCCCCCCTCCAAACAAAAACAAAAAAAACGCAGCAAAACATTGAATCATAGTGTGGGGTTATTGATTTTTCTTAAAAAATTATTCATTGAACTTATAGAACCAATTAGGGATTTTTGAAAAAGCAATTTTATAAAAGTTTGAAATTTTTTTGTTCGTGAATGATCAAATCCATAAGTCAATAATGTGAAATTTATTCTCGCAACAAGTGAAAGTCGTGAATGTCAATTCCTTGATTTTTTGAGGGATTGCTATACAATAGTTTTTGTGGTTTTTGTCAATAAGAAAAATACAATGTACAATAATATACATAAAATTTATTCCACACAGGAAAACTATGTACATACATTAACAGGTATACACCTTTCCATGACATTGAAACCAATGAGAAAAAATCATTAGAGTTTAAGAAAAAGATAAAATTGATAAAACACATAAATTACATTACACAGTTAGAAGTAGATGGTGATGAATCAATGAAGTTTGCTCTTCAGCTTTCTCAAAGAACAAGGGGCTGGTTTGTCAACTGCTGGAGAGAGTCTATTGCTTGAGTTAGAAATCGCGTTAATTGGATCATATTCCATAATTTTGTCTTTCTGCTTTTGAGCTAATAGAAATTTTTTGTTCGTTCCTGTTTTTCTTCTTCATTCATTTTATTCTCGTCTCCATACCCTTCTTTGGTCGATTGGATGAGTTCTTTCCAATCTTCGCTAGTGAGTTCTCAACTGCGGATAAGTGTAGATGATGAGATTCTATTGTACTGGATTTATCTCCTATTTAACTGCCTTGCAAATTAAAGGTATATGTGAATAACTTCGTAAGTAGTGGTACAATAATCGGCACCTAGCCAAATTTGCGCTAAAAACTAGATAAGTCTTGGTGCATAAGTACTAACAAGTCAAGAGTTAATTAAATTAATTATAAAGCCTATTAACTAGGACAACTACATTGGGATTTGATGAAATCTGAACACAAAAACTGAATCTATATCAAAAGTTTAAATTTTAAAATTACAATGCTGAAAAATTATGTTTTTTTTTTTTTTTTTTTTTTAATGTGTTTTTATATCTAATTTATGGTAGGATTTTGTACTTAGTTTTGGCACAACTAATGGATGCTATATGTAATTTGGCAACTTTTGGGAATTAATTTTTTTTTTTTTTTACAGATAAACAGGGATGGTTGATTAACAAGGACTTCACAGTGGCGGACGTCACTCTCACAACACTCCTATACAGGCTGGATGTAATCGGGATGTCTCACCGGTTTTTCCATGACAGGCCGCAAGTGTCTGCATACCTGGCACGTGTTGCGAACCGAGATTCGTACAAGGCGACATTCCCTGGCCTTTTTTACCACTTCAAGGCGCTTTTAGGCTTCAAGGTACTCGGAGCTTCGATTGCGTTTTGCGCCGGTCTATTAATCGCCGGATATTATGTTTGGCGCAGGAAGAACTGACGCCCCTCCGTCCCCCCAGTGAAACCGATCTCTTTTGTAAATAATTTGTAGATGATCCCTTATGAATTATGATGTTTAAATAACAATTTCCATTTTTTATGGAAGATGTAAATGTTTATTTTTCGTTTTAATAGTTTATTTTGTAGTTTTTAATTCAGCTTTTTTTTCCGCCCCTCGGATGATATATATTCGTGTACAAACTCAGGGATATATTTTCAAGCATTTTATTGCGTAATAAGTCTTCCATCATAATGACTGAATATGTGATCTTTTTATTTTTGTAAAAATTGTGCTTGAAAATGAGGTTTCCTTTTAAAAAAAATGTCATTCCTTGTTTTATTAATTGTTTTCCCCCCTCCCCCCGTAAGAGATTGGTGAATTTTTGCCCGTACAAACCTCCTGCCTTGTCCAGTGCCTTAATAAATAAACAAATATATATAAAACTATTATAGAAAATTTATAAATGAAACGCTCATTTTGGTTTATTTTGTTGTAGTAAAAAATGGAAAATGAGGACAGGTGACTCTGGGCCAGAGGTCTTCTGTGGATTTTTATATAGATATATATACGCTTAAAAAAAATTGTTTCAAACAAATAAACAGAAATATGCACCCTGTTGATAAAACAATTCGTTTATTTCAGACTATATGTCTTTCATGTATTTCCTTTGGGTAGGATGTTTTTCTTGTTCGGAGTCATTAGGCTTCATCAGGCTTTTCTAGTGTCTCCCTACTCACCTTGGGAGTGTTTTATCGTTGTAAAATTATAAATAATTAAACAAGGCCAATAAAATTGTCTGATTAGTTAGAAATAGTTCGTTTTATTATCCTTGTTTTGCATGACTTTATTGACGGGAAATGTAAATAATTGATCTCTTACTCTTTCTTCCATCCTAAGTTTTATTATATACTTAAAAAAAAAAAAAATGATTTTTACGATTATTCCATGGTAATATTCACCAGATAGTGAGAATTTGACCGACAACCACGGGGTCTATCACGTCGATCACTCTGCTACTCCGATTCCCCCACCCATTTATTCATATATTGTTTTTCAAAGAAGGCAGTTTGTGACCAAAGAAAATAACATATTTGCGTTGGCTTAATTTTAAAAGTGAGAAAACATTAGGTTTAGAAAATGATTTCTGAATGAACTTTTCGATGGACCAGAAGCATTCATAGTTTGGAGTTTTATTGATGACCCGTGAACCTGTCGATGAGGTTTCTTTAGTGATCTGTACAACCCAGATATGATGGTAAAATCAAGGAGACAACATATACACCTGCAATTGAACAAAATCACAACCAAAAACAAGTATTTGAAACAAAAAACATAAAAAACAAAAAAAAAATTTACAATTGCACTGAACACACAGTATGATAACATACATAATAATACATTGAAAATTGTATATACACCTATAATTGAATGAAGTCACAAAGACAAACAAGAATTATGAGAATCCTAACTGAATAAATCCAACAAACCAAAGGAAATAACAAACAACCATAAAACACAGTATATAATTTTAAAAAACTGAAAAATTATTAAGATTAGAAGTTAATTACAGTCTTATATATTTACACATATAATATAAAATTTTTCCATAAGGTTAGAAACATAGTACAGTAAATAGCTAAAAGTATAAATAAATGTAAAAAAAGCTTTGGTGTGATGTATAAATGATGTATAATTTTGCATAGATATGATTAAGCTGTCGATTCTAAATGATAATCATTCCAAGATTCATTATGCATTTATTGATCTTCACAGCCACTTTTATCTTTTTAATTTTGATTGCTTATGGGTATATTTTGGGTCCAGTACTCAGTATTGGACACTGGTTCCTTTTTTAAGTCTTGTTGGCTGGAGTATAGGCAATAAAAAGTAAAAAGAGGTTCAAACCCCCCCCCCCACCTTGTGATGAATTAAAATTAGTACACAACATCGAAAATAAAGAGAGAAGGCGTTTCATTCCAAGGAATTAAAAATGAATTGCAATATTTTGTATCCTAGGTAAGTCTGGTACTGGTTTATTTCCATGTTAGAAAATAATTGCTTGTATTTTCATAGGAGTAATTTTGAAGAAATTGTTTACTTCACTCAGCTAAAGTTGACATTTAAAATTATCAATGGATAGAACAAGATAAGATAAGCATATAGGTGAAATAAATGCAGAACGTATCATTGAAGTACTTGGAAAATTAAAGAGGGCCCGAGATGGACCCTTGTAGAATGAATACGTTCTTCATGAGTTGGATATTGCTCTCTGAGAAGATAAAATAAAAAGTACCATATATGGGAATCAGGTGATCACATGTTTCAAAAACCCATTCGATCTACTTATTATTTGCATCTAAGGATATTAAATCTAAAGACTGCTATTGTATTTTGTGTGCAACTCCATAATTGCATATTTAAATAGATAATTCCCTGTGTGCATTAACGCTGACAGCTATTAACCATGATGACTGGCTGGATTTGTGGAGGATCATCAGATTTTTTTCTGTTCGAATTTTCCAGGGCGTGTTGCGTCTCGACTCTCCAGTCCGTGAACGCCTGCTTTGACGTGCATGTGGTCATAGATTAAACGAGTCCGTTCATACCCACTTTGACGTCATTTGGCAATAGTGGATAGACTAACCAGTTTGTTCACGCCCACTTTGATGTACGGGGACTATAGACTAACCTGGTGATTCTCGCCAATTTTGACCTACATGCGACCACAGACTAACCAGTTGGTTCACGTCGACTGACGTACATGGGACCAAAGATAAACCAGTCCACTCACACCCACTTTGACATACGTGGGACCATAGACTCACCATACCGCTCACACCCACTTTGACGTACGTGGGACCATAGACTAACCAATCTGCTCACACCCACTTTGACGTACGTGGGACCATAGACTAACCAGTTGGTTCTCGCCGACTTTGACCTACATGGGACCATAGACAAATCAGTCTGCTCACACTCACTTTGACGTATGTAGGACCATAGACTAACCTGTTGGTTCACGCCAACTTTGACCTACATGGGACCAGTCCGCTCACACCCACTTTGACGTACGTGGGACCATAGACTAAGGATTTTCTGCACGTATATGGGACCGCAAACCAGTTAGTTCTCACCTAGTAGAATGTATATTGAACCATAGACTAACCAATGAAGACACACCTATATCGACGTATTGTACAATACACTAACATGTAAGATGTGGACGACAAAGATCCACATTATCGTTTGGCACAAAGAGACTTCCAGGAAGCCAATATCCATCTAACTGGGCCTTTTTTTGTATTTCACTTGTTTGGGCTGATCGAATTATCTTTCCATATCAGGAGTCTAGTATTTGTTTTACGTCTACTCGGTTTTAATAGGTTCGATTGCATCCAGGAAGGAGATCGTGGACATACGCCTCTGCCTATAATATATAGAGCAAAGCAGCAGAGATATTAAAACGAAATTTAAACAACAGTGGCCAAAATTGAACAAATTTTCTGAATTTAAAGACGATTTAAATAAAATAAAAGACATTTTCAATTTAAATTTACATACAACTCTTACATGGTGTCATTGAAGGGAGGGAACTGTAAAATTAAGTGGAGATAAAGGCATAAATAATATAATAGATTTTATTTACATCCAGTTTTAAACATTTACCTAAATAATACATGATATACAAATTAATCCATAATTTATAATTATTTTATTCCAGTTTTTATTACAATAATATTAGTTATGCGATTCATGTTTTTCGCACGTCCAAATTTTAGCGGCATTAAAACCAGTTTCTCATTGTCTCAGGCCAGAGACATGTTTGTAACTCCTTCTACCTGATGAGGAGCTTGCTTGGAATCCGGTGAGCAAAAGACAAAATTTTGTGAGTAGAACCATTATTAACAAAAAGTGAAATAAAGGGCATCATTGTTGTCTGCCTTCAACAGTATACAATATTTACATTTTAAATCATATTACTAATTGAAAATTCCTCCGTACAAAAACCTGTATTGCTTTTTTTATAGAGTTTCATTTACTCTTGGTTATAGCCGGTTAATGTTAAAACTTAATAATAAATATTTCTTGTAAATCCATCTGCATTTTGAAAAAAATGTATTTTGCAGCTTGTTCCACTTTAAGAGTTAAAAATGGCATTTCTCAATTTTTTCGGTAGACACTGGTCAGGCAAGGCTGCTTTTTAAGGCCCATACTTTTTTTATTTGTACTTCAACAATTGGCCATCGATCGTTGATGGAGCACAAAACGCTGCTATTTGCCACCAAGTTGCTCTCCAGTTGAATATAAACATGCTGGAAAATGTGAAAACTGATCTTACTCTGAATCTAAAAAAGACTAATGTGATGATCTTCAGAAAAGGAGGTAGCCTGAAGTCAACCGAGAAATGGTTTTATAGAGGTTGTTAAAATGTACAAATAATTGGTAGTCGCTGTAACCCCTCGATTATCGTCCCACTAAGCTGGGTCTGAGAGGAATCTGGTCAATGCTTTCCCCACAAATAAGCCTTTTCTATAAAAATATCAGGTTTGTAATAGCATGTTACGACCTATTTGTTATGCAGTTCAAATTTGGGATTATGAGGTCTTGGAAAGGTTTCGAAGGTATTTCATAAAAGAAATATTTTCTCTGTTTACAAATTCCCCTACTTTCTTGAAGACGAAAGTAAATTCATTTGTTACTTCCAAGCTTTCGATTAGTTTAAGGTAATCATCAGAGCAAAACTATCTTAAATATGTCAACAGATTGACATAGCTATGCAATCTGAGTACTTTCATCTGTATATAACCCTTTTCGATATAGATAATTCAATGTTTTTGTGTGACTTTGGATTGAATCTTTGTCAATTCAGGTGTTTGTTCAAACTGAAATGGGAATTACGTTTCTCAGTTATTTTCCCTGGCTAAGGAATGATCCTCCTATGTGCAATTTGAAGGCAATGGAGGATCATCATAATTTACTTTGCGAATGTCCTGTGCTAGTCAAGTTTCCTACAAGCCTTGGCCAAAGAAAGTTTATCTACTAATTTTGCTGTGTATAGATAAATTAGTATAATTTTTTAGGGCATAAAGTGAGGTGTTTTGCTTGTCACACATTGCTGTTGTGTTCACAATTTGACCCAACATCAATATGAAATCACAAGAATAGCACGACACTTTATGCCCTGAAGATGGCCGGAGTAAAGGTCGAAACATTGGCAAAAAAGTTGAAAATAGCGTTTTTCTAAACCACCTCATTCTTGACCCCTCCACCCCATCAAATTAGTATATATTATTACTTTTTGTTTTAAATATTATTTTCTAATCTCAAATTAAGTAATAATAGATAGAAAAAAAACACGATTTTTAATTTTGATTATGTATTTTTGTATTAATTAAAATGATCTAATATTACCGCTGTAAAATCAATTAAATTATGATATAATCCAAAGCATTCCAAACTCTGGCAGGCGGCTTTTGTCATGCTTAAAATTTATTGTCAATATATTGCGAACTGTTACCTAAGTTTAATAATTAATGTATTCTTCTTCTTCTTTTTCATTGCCGACTTGCCTACTGAAGAATGACTCTGACGGGGCTAATGACAATTTAAGTAACTCGAACGAGGGTGGATTTTCTTCTGAACTTTTCTAGCTATCAAAATTGAAACAAACGAAAATTCGTCATATTTCAGTGCAAAGAAATGATTTGTAGCCTATCGACATTAACTTAAAATTATGTCCATGCAGGCAATGGATAAATACGTGTGTTACTTGATGCGCTTAATCCGATTTATTATACTGATAAAAGTCGAATTAACTCGACATGCTCCAGTCGCTGTTCGATTTGAAATGGCCATTCGGTGGATGTTTCGGTTTATATTTAGCCCCGGGTATTTCTGGATGTAGGGTCAGCCGGGTAATAACTCGGTTTATTGTTTAATTCCAGGGGTTGAAAATCGTTTCGGGGCCGTCGCAATCTTACCAGCAATCTTTTAAGGTGTTACCAACAAACCTGTACAGTTTAAACAATAAACAAGAAGAACTGTTTAAAACAATAAAAACAAAGTTATATTTGATATAAATCTGCCTGTCTCGTCATTTATGTTGATGGAACAATGATGTCAAAGTAGGGGGTGGTCAAACAGCTTGACTTTGCCGGTTGGGCGTGGTTTCCATGGATCGCGTGAACGAACTGGCTAATGTTTTATCTAATGACTTCGATATGAGGGTGACAGTTGGTTAGTCTACGGTTCAATATACATCCAAGTGTACGTGAACAAACTGGCTATCGTATTGTCCAATGACGTTGATAGGAGCCAGGTTTAGTTGGTTAGTTCAATATACATTCAAAGTGGGCGTGAACAGACCGGTTAGTCCATGGGCCTATGTACGTCAATGTGGGCTTGAACACAGACCGGTTAGTCCATGGGCCTGTGTACGTCAAAGTGGGCTTGAACACAGACCGGTTAGCCCATGGGCCTATGTACGTCAATGTGGGCTTGAACACAGACCGGTTAGTCCATGAGTCTCTGTACGTCAAAGTGGGCATGAACAGACCGGTTGGTCCATGAGCCTCTGTACGTCAAAGTGGGCATGAACAGACCGGTTGGTCCATGAGCCTCTGTACGTCAAAGTGGGCATGAACACAGACCGGTTAGTCCATGGGCCTCTGTACGTCAAAGTGAGCGTGAAAGAACTTGGTAATCTATTGTCAAATGACGTCAAACTGGGCGAACGAACTGGTTAGTCTATGGACCTCGTCATTTATGTTGATTGGTCTATTTACGTCAAACAAACGGGTGTGGTCGGATTGGTTAATCTAAGGTCCATGTACGTCGAAGTGGGCTTGAAAGAATTGTTCAGTCTATAATGACGTCAGACTGAGCATGAAGAAAAATGTTCAATTATCCATTGACATTTTACAGGTCATGTTACACAAACATAGGTCTCATCCACTTTGAAAGTGTCCGGTCAGAACCATTTAGCAAATCAACGGATTTCGATATTATTCCATGGACAGTAGAGAAAAGCCACACAGATAATCCAATATATTTTTCTTTTACTTTAAAACAGTACTTAAATAAGTAATTGATTGTCCAAAGATCATAGTTTAGCTGAGAATTTATCCGGTTTTGAGTTTGATTTATGCTTTCTCGACATAAAAATAAATCATTTGCACGATTTATATCAGCCGGTCGGTGATAGATACAATTTCCGTGTCCTGATTGAACTCGGGTAGATACTATGACAGGATACCAGACGTGAAAAGACAAATGGTATCATCGATCCGCTAGCGGGAATATTAATTCGGCCAATAATTGGGCCTTCTTGTTTTCAATTTCATCAAGCAATTTGAAGATTAGTTGATAGTTTCGATGTCATGAGCTACTTACTCCTCGTTATAATTTTAGCCTTTCATTATCATTTCTAACAAAATAACCAATTGTTTGAAAACAAATTAACACGGAAAATTCATAAATTAATATACAAAACAAATATTTATATTTTTTAAAAGTTCATTTCCAATGGAAACGATTACAACCTGATGAGAAGACCTTATATGAAATCAATTGAAAACTCTCTTAGGAGTCGATTGGATTCATGTTGATCCTAAATATCATCCACAGACTTCCGGACGAGCATAGCTTGATTTCATGTTTCGTTCCTCTTCTTTCTAATTATAAAACCAAAACATAAATAATGTCTAAATTAAAATGGAAAATATCACAGTGTTTAATTGTTGCTGGGTTGTTCACGGCTCGGGGGAGAAAGCGACGTTGGTGACACCGGAAGGTGCTCTTCGTCTTTTCTCCTTCGTCAGGTCCAAGTGGCCTCTGAAATGCTCCTGAACCTCGTCGAGGGTCCTGCCTTCTGTCTCGGGCAAAAGTAGAAAATAGTAAAGAGATCCAAGAAGACTGACAACTCCGTAGGAAGCGAGGAGGCCTCTCAGTGTGAACAGGTTCACGCTGAAAAAGAAAGTCTTGTTGACGAGGAATCCCAGGGCGTAACCGATACAGGACGCAGCACCGCTCGCCACGGATCTCACGTCGGGCGAAAACACCTGATTAAAAAAAAAACCTTTGTAAGTCCGCAGAGGGCTTTGCTTTAAAGACCTTACTTCTCCGATCAGCACCCACGGGAAGATTTTCGAACAGCTGTTGATGAGGAAAACTGAAATGAGGAGGAAGACGACGGCCGGCCAGCCTTCTCCCACGATGGCCAAAAAGATGAGGCAGATTCCCGTCGTGGCGGTCGTCGTGATCGCGAGGAGCCTTCTGCCGATGAACGGGAGGATACAGACGCAGAGCAATGCCCCGAAAAACTGGACGAGGCCTTCCGCAGCAGTCGCGCTGTATGCACCTATCGGGGATTTCAGATCTTCGAAGATACCAACCTGAAAAAGTGAATCAAATCTAATTGGTTAGTTACTTCAGACAGACATGATTAAGGTGATTAGACCATTGCCCGAATGACTTAAGAGTAGACGAGACTAAGCTGGTTAGTAGCATTCGCAAGTAGGTGGATGAACTGAGCCACAGTTTATTTGGACGTAATTGTTTAGAAGGTTAATCTCTTTAGCAAGGGTTGTTTTGAATATCGTTGGCTAAGAGATAATGAGTTTAGCCACACTGCTTACAGCGTAGGTTTGTAGGGTGGACATGCCGCTGAAGTGGCCGATAAGGAAAGAAACGACGACCATGGAGAAGGGCTTTAGGAATGATGCTTTCATATAGGGTCGAAGGGCGAATGGCCTCTTTTCTTCCGTGGATTGTATGGAGGTCGTTAGCTCCTCCAACTCTTTCTTGACCGCCTCCGGGCCAACCCATCCTCGCAGCCATCTGAGGGAACCCTCCGCATCTCCCAGCCTACCGCGACCTGGAAGCGAGCGGAACGGTCAGAATCGGTAATTCGATCGCCTTGGACGTACAGACTTATTAGCCAATGGGGGCTTTCAGGAATGAGACAGATTGAGACGAACGAGACGAGCGGGACGCCCACGTTGACCAGTGCCGCTTTCCTCCAGTCGAGGTAGTTCCCAATGAAGAACTGGAGGAAGACGCCGGCTAAGCTGAAGAGGATGGACGTCGATGCGAGGGTACCTCTCCAGTCGGGCTCGCACACCTCCGCCACGTAGGTCAGGATCTGCAAAACCCCTGATAAGTTTTGAAATAAAGAAATCTTGATGTCCGCTTACAGGCGCTTCGAGAAGGCCGTTTATGAGTCCGTGGAGGGTGACGACGCTGAACAGCTCCGCCGCCGTCCTCGCCTCGCTGTAGAAATACCATGCAGCGCTGAACGGGAGAGAGAGCGAGATCATGACCGTCTTTCTGCCGAACCTAAGCGTGCATGGGCCGGATAGGAGGCATCCGAAAGGTATCACGATAAAGAACAAGCTACCTGAAAGTACAAAGATTAATTTTTAAAACATTGCCTGTTGACGTAAATAAACCACACACCGAGCCATGACACTTGGTCTTTGTTGAGAGTTATATCAGAGTCCGGCTTGGCGATGGCCGGGATCACCAAAGTCGGAAAAGCAACGCTCAGTCCAAAGCTGAGCTGCAAAGTGCTTTTCGCAGTAACAGCGAGTATCTGAAAATAAAATGATATGTTCAAAGAGGAGTTTTCACAAAATGGTTCTCATATTTATAAGAGACTTCCTTGAGGTTAAGTAAGGAAGTTATTTTGTCTCACAGCAAGTTTTAAGGGGCCTGAGTAATTCAGAGGAGAAAGAGGTTCCTTTTTGTCGATCGATTATCTCCCCCTTGATTTTCATTTTGGTGAGGGGGTAAAAGGAAAAATTAGTAAATCCTCTTTGTTCTGGATCACAGGCGATTATCTACAATGAGGATATTAATTTGACCCGACTTACTTGTGGAAGAACTCTTCTAAAAGCCGTCACTTCCTCATCGCTCTCCTTTTTTCCACTCATTGTCCTGGAAAAACGAAATTATTAATTAATTATTCCGAAATCGTGAGATGCGATCTGGCGTGATGTAGGTTCCAGAAAAACATTTTCTTTATTGTGCCAACGTTTCGATCATCATTGAGACCATCTTCAGGGCTCAAAGTGTTTGTCTTCTCTGTAATTGTGCCGTGTTGAGTGTCCAGAAGCGAAGAAATTATTACTGAAACGTTTTATACCCGTTGGGTTATATTGAACAGAACCAATTAATTTATATTAAATAAAAGACCGTTTATCATGATAAAAGCTTTAGCAAAAGCATTAATTTTAATTAAGTTGTAGAGTCGAAATCGAAAAGGGCATGGCTTATCTCGTTAGTGACTTCTGGGTTAATAGTTGATGTCAAAGTGAACGGAGCTTAACTGGTTGGAGAGTGGCTCAGCTGGTGACTTTTGCTAGTGATGTCATCAAAGTAGGCATGGTTTAGCTGGATTTATTAGTTTAATAACGACGTTGAAGTAGGCGTAGCTTAGCTAGTTGATAGTTTAACAATGTCGTCAAAGTATGCATGGCTTAACTGGTTACTTAACTTTTGTTCGGCGTCATCGAAGTAGCTGTGGTTTATCTGGTTTGACAGTTGATCAATGATGTCCACGGATACCTTACCTAATTGATCTGTAGTATTTGCAATCTAAGTTGATTAATTTTCTAGTTATGCCATAAATGGAAGCTTGCCTTGGTTGGTAGTTCAGTGATTTCACAGTAGGCTTAGCCTAGCTATCATGATGATCATTCAGTGGATATTGTCTATCTAGGTGTCATGACGATCACTTCAAAGTGTGCTTAGCTTAGCAGCTTGATCAACGGTATTTTCAGCGGTCAGCAGCACTGACTTCACACTCGACTCCAAGACTAGATTTCACTGCACATCTTGAGTCTTGAGTCTCGTCTCCCCAACGAGTTCTCAACAATCTCTAATGTAGTACCTATTACATTTTTTTTTCTTGTCTTACAGAAAACTCATATTTATAACTGGCCTTCTTGAGGTTAAGTAAGGAAGCATAGTAAGGAAGTTATAATACACCGACATCGACAGCATGGGTGGTCTCCTTCTTAACAAAACTGACTTGGCTACTTGCTCACCAGAGTTCCTTCAACCGCTGCAGAGTTAATCGGCACTTTGTATCCAGGGTCCCTGCCGCATCCATCGTCCAAAAAATGATTTAAGTTTAAAATTTAATTTAAAGTTTAAAAAGTTTAAGCAGGGCAATACCAAATTGAATTATAGATAGTCCTTCTTCTTGGTAACATTTCCACTTAGATGTAGGTGTATTAGTCAGGGAGCGCCCTTTAAGAGCTACACCGGTGAGTCCTATTTCATCAAGAAACTTGATTAATAGGCCTGGTTTCAGTAGTTGAATCTCTTCTATGCTTACATTGCACATTCCAAAGCACTCCTCCTGCGGGAAAATGTAGCATCGCAGTTTTATTAGCGGGTGTGTTGGTGTCTGCTTTTCGTTTTTCCAGAATCAGAATCAGAGCCGACTTGGATTATTTCAATCTTGTTTAAGTCCTGTCAGGATTCACAGTTTATTCCAGCTTCCTTTGACACATTTTGGAGCTTCTTTCCTTCGAAATTTGTTAGGAGATTCTTGTATTGTCTGTGTCTCATGAGTGAATTCTATTGTTCCTTCATTTTTTTGTCCTTCCGTTTTAGGTACTCATTGATAGTGTGGGTTCCTATGCCAAGGAAAGGTTCAGGCCCTGTCAGCGGTGTGGCAGCTCCTTGACTTGCAAAGGGTGTCTGCTTTCTCGTTGCCTTCTACTCCTAGAACCCAGCAGAGGCTGACTCTGTTCTGCATACATAATAAGTTTAAATTGTTTTTGCAGTTTAGCGCCATCCTTGAGCTAATGATATTTGAGTTTAGTGCTTCGATGGCTGCTTGGCTATCTGACATAATAGCTATATCCTTGTTTTTGTACCTTTTAGTCCAGTTGAATTGAGTACATCCCTCGATTGCATGAACCTCAGCTTGGAAGATACAGATGTATTTTCCCATGGATTCTGCGCATTTGATTCCAGGACCGAATACTCCTTCTCCTGTATCTTTTTGAGTTCTAGATCCGTCTGCATACCAACGTATGGTGCCATTCATAAAGCTAAGGAGATGCTTTGTTCTCGTTCCTATTCTTTTTCGGCACTTAGGCTTATTTGGAAGTTTTGATTGAATTCAAAATTCCTGTTATTGTAGCCATGATGGTGATTCTGATGGTCCTTCATTATTTTGCTGCTGTCTCTCTCTTTTAGTTTTATTCCTGTTGGAGGTTTTTTTTAATGATGCTAATAATAATTTTCTATGTTGTTCTCATTACAATTTGGTGTAGGGGATTAATCCCGATATTTTTCCATACCGACTACGGGCCATAGCTCCCGTTATATACATGCCCGCGAGTCTCTGTATTCTTGAGAATTCTTTTCTTTTTGTTACTTGTTCTGCTTTAATGGCCCAGGACTCCATATGTAAGTGTGGGTCCTACCATCATGATGTACTTCCAAAGCAGGGTTTCCGGTCTACGTTCCCAGTTCTTCCCTGCTATGAATTTCAGATCTTTCTTATGAAGTTCTGCACACTATGAAAGCTCAAAATGGCGGAGCTGATGTGTTACTTAAATGTCAGTGTTTTATCTAGTATGATGACCAGTTAAATTGACCTCTTTTTTGATTTCTATCACTGTATTGTTGTAGAGTTCAGTTGATCCGGTTTTATTTTCTGTGTAAAAGCGACTATGGTTACTTTATTAGGGTTGATTCCTAAGTCAGCGGTTTTACGCCATTCTTCTGTGATTTTTAATCTCTCGTGGATTATGTCACAGAGTGTTTCCTCGAATTTTCCCCTGGCGGACTATGTCGTCCGCAAATTCCTTTACGGTCCAGAAGAGGCGACAGTTTTTTCTTCTTAGGACTTCTGTATGTGGTCTGGTCTACATGTTTTTTTCTGGATGCATGACATGCATTGTCGAAGTCTCCTTCAAAGAGATTTCCTCTTCCACTTTATTAAAACTGTTTTAAAGAGCCAGGTAAGATACAATTAACCAGTTGAAAAGACGTCAAACACTAAGAGGGTATTTTAAACATAATCATTCGTGAATTGTGCGATCAAAAAGAGGAGCCATCGTGGGAAAACCGCGACTGACAACATCCGCCGGCTATTCGCTTGAGCCAAGTGGTCAATCAATTGATTTTGTTTGGATTAAAACGGTCCCCGCGGTTCCAGTCCGTTGGGAAAGAGGAGTGGATGTGTTCATTTGTATGCATTTAATTGGCTCTTGACTTCTGTTTATGTTCGATCGTTAAGAGCCGGTTATTAAAAACGGGACAATTAAAAGCCAAACCAAAACAAACATTTGCCAAAAATATAATCGATCAGACTTTTGGACAGAGAAGCAAGGCCGCTGATAACAAACCGGAAAAGCCTTCGACCCTATAAAAAATAAATAAATGAAAATAAGACGAATTGTTAAACTGGAAAGATAAGACGTAAATTGATGTACGGTTTCGTACAACTGGTGAATATTTACTTTTCATCTTCTCACTAGACTCAGAAAATCTTACAGTCTTGCTAATTACATCACTTCATAATTGTGCTCAAGTCTATATATTTATATCTATATTATACCCTTTGATGATTTATTCTTCTTCGTTTTTGTTGAAAGATAATTTGTAATTTATTAAGCGAGGGAGTCAACATAAAACGGCGTATATTGCCAATCCTTTGAAACGTGAAGTATTTCTGGTCTTACTGAGATACTTCCATTTACATCCATCTAGAGTCTAACAACGTTTATGGAACAGAAGGCTACTCTGGCTAGTTTAGCCTATGGTCCAAGGGGATTTAAGTTGGCGTACTAAGGAAGGCACGTAAGATTAATGACGTCGTTTTAAAAGAGGGAGACCAGTTTGAAACATTTTTTGTTGTTTTTTATACTACCATTGTGTTGTACATTTATCTCAGCGTGTACCCGGCCTTGAAAATTTTCCAGAAGTTCATTTTAAAGAAAATCCAATCCTCTACACATTCGTCACTTTTTAGGAGTGAAATATAAAAAAACGTTGTTTGGCCGTATAAGTTAAATATACAGAGGTTACATAAAGGCGTCCTTTTTGCTCTCGGATGAATTTCTCTTGAACTAATTGAACTAATCAAAAAACAAAAAATACGTGTTTAATATTTTTTGGTCTAGTTTCAAATTTTTATCTTTTTTGGAGTACATTATAGAGGATTCATCAAGCTCTGTTCAATATTGAAATTTTAAATCGACCCTGTACATCCTAACACATCATTTTAAAGGACTTTTTACGCTGAAAACAATGCTGCAATATGGCTTTAGATTGGTCAAAGAATGGGAAAGTCCTGACAGAAAGTTTTAAAAAACTTTGCTTCTTCAATAAATTGCCTTTATTCTTTACATTCTGTCATTTTTTGTCCAACTCGCATTATGAGAGCTAATCATAATTCCTGTAAATAAATAAATTTGTCAATTTCGTTATTTTCAGCGTAACATTCAAAATGAACCGAAGCGCACATTTTTTCAATCAAGAGCGAGTTGATACGTACGACTGCTTTGTGGTTGTATAGCAGGTCGTGCAGTCGAGTCGTACTCGCAGAAATTTCCCGAACGCCTCAGGTTAAACCTCAAAACGTTTATTGTGCGCTGCTCCCAATACGCGAAGATAAGGATCAGTTGCTGTTCCATCATCGAGAAACCGAGAGACTATTTTACTGTATATTCGAGCAAATCCAAATTCTTCGATTCCACATGTTGGAAGGGTTTTAGGTATTTCAAAAAATATAATTAGGTACGTACACTGGACTTACAAGCCGCATCTTGTCCAGGGACTTCGGGACTCCGATTTGGTTTGTTATTTATTAATTACATTTCATGTTGTAACTGGTTGCCTTGGGTAAAGATGAATAGATTTGCTCTTTTCAACCACTCTTCATCATTGCTCAGAGCGATGGTCAGGGAAGAAGGATTGACAAGCATCTACCCTTTTTCACAGTTCTTCAAATGAGGTTGCCGGGTTATGTTTGGCGTAGACAATGTGTTTTTAACGGCCACACAGAAAATAGGCAAGGACGGGAAGAAGAGCCGAGGAGGTCAATAGATCGGGCCATAAGGTCCTATCCACCTATCCCGGAAGAGATACGATTCAAATAACGTCTTACTTGAAGGGGGCATCCATCAGCTGGAGAATCATTCTTTGTCGTTGGTGCAGAGGAACATCATCTAATAATATTGGTAAAACTTCTCTCAAAAAGTTGAGGAACCAAGCACATTTAAATTTTTTTCGTAAAAATAAGGCCCAGTTAATTAGTTTACGAGCCGTCCACGCCAAACGTTGAAACTGTGAACTATCTGACTAACTGAGCTAACTGATGATGACAGTAGTACGAAATGTCATATTTTCCTCTGCCTTAGTTCGAAAATTTCAACGGTTTAATATGCCATCAGAGGTGAACTTGGATTCATCTGATCGTAGGCAGTATGGAAGAAAATTCGCCCCAGCCTCATAAATCGACATTAGTGCAAGAAAGGTTAGACGCCTGTCATGATCAGGGTCCCTGGACAAGATGAGAGCGATACTTCTTAAAAGGTCCGGAGTACATATCTAATTTTCTTTTTAACCTAAAATCCTTCGAACATATCGTTCAGGAAATTTCTGAAGTTCCAGAAACCCGCAATATGACCACTATCAATAGAGCAGTCGTACGTATCAATTCAACGCGTCAACGTATGCTCTCTTCGGTTCATTTTGAATAGAATGCTGAATATAACAATAACATGAACAATTGTAAAACTTATTTACTTCCAGGAAGTACGATTTGCACTCGTAATGTTTAATGAAGAAGCAAATTATTGGAATTAACAAAGAAACGAATAAAGTTCGTTTTTTGAAACATCTTCCCACAACCTTGTCATTCTTTGACTTATTTGAAGTCTGGATGCATCATTGTTTTCAGCGTTTAAGCGTTTCCAGACGAAAAGTAATTTAAAATGATGTCTCAGGATGTACAGGGTCGTATTTAAAATTTCGATATTGAACTGGGCCCGAGATATCTTCTATAATGTATAGCAAAAAACGTAAAAATTTGAAACTAGACAAAAAAATATTAAACATGTATTTCTCTCTCTTTATCTTTCTTTTTCTTTTTCTCTCTCTCTATCTATCTATCTAAACATTTATCTATCCTATCTCGTTTTTTCCCGTTAATTTTAAGAGGGGTGAGAGAGTACTTAAATCAACCTGCTTTGATGACTTCACTAAAAAAAAACAGTTGAGCCACTACTACTTTTACTCCGGAGGTCATCTGACCAACAATCGAGTCCAGCTGCCCTCATTACTCAGCTGTTTAACCAGACAGATAACGCCTACTTTGATGACACCACTAATCAATTCACTAAAGAGCTGTTACATTTTTGACTGCATTAATCAACTGACCAGTCATACAACCATAACAGATTTCATTACAGATGTAACTAGCAATCTAAACCACGCTTACACACTACATCGGCCTCGCATGACAGCTAACCTCAACGAGGTAAGCCATGCTCACTTTTCCATATTTGTTCGACTGTCCGACCAGGCTGCCTACTTTGATGACGTTACTATAATTCCTAAATACATTGGCCCACTGTTCAACCAGTTCAGCCACATCTACTTTCGCCTTAAGAGTCAACTGACTGGCCAGATGTTTCCGCCTTTACTCATGAGCGTTGAGACCCATGAAGATCTTTTACGTCCGGACATATCCCCATGTTATGACATACCTCTCAAGAGCACCAGGAAGGTTTTACATGCATGGACTTGCCACATCCCTTGGCTACGACGTAGTGGAATACTAGCCAAGTTCAAATATGCCCTGAGAAGGGCCGTACATGTACCTTAAAAAAAGGCAGTTTTGTGGTTTCCAGCTTTTCGGCTAAGCCTTTCACTACCCCCGAAGAGATAAAGAAGGCACTCTATCTCCGGCTCCGGTTGGCCAGAACCGTCCAGTTAAGGTAAAATTTGTTTTCAAACCACGACCACCACGAGTTCAACCTCAATCAGCGGAGCCGCTTGGGTGTTCCACTCCCGAGGTTCAGTTTTATTTTTAAGGCGGGATTGATGGCCCACCCGGGAGGTCATACAAACTTCCTACTGATGCACCCGTTGCCTGAGGGGTACGGGTTCAGTAACCCAGGGGGCCTCTACCAAAGCAGAGAAGCGAGAGGGAAGGAAAAGGAAGGACAAGGAAGGTATTTAGGATAACGCCTCCATCATTGGTTCCCCAAGCACTAGGGTTGATTGTCGGACTTTGCTTGGGCCCACAGGGACTTGTAACTTAGGCAGAATCACATACCATCAAAGTCCGGTTGCTTTACTTAAGATGAGAATACACAATATTAAATCACGCCAATGAAATTTTGAAACAAGCTAAGCTAGACCGACTTAGAAGTGATGGGTTAGCTCAAATTGTGTAATTTAACCAACCAGTTCACAAAATACTAATTGTTATTCAATTAATTAATTTTTTGATGTAAGATCTTCGTTGAGATAAAAAAAGTCAGTGTCACGAACAGGATTTGAACCCACGACCTTCGGCTCAATAAATGTCACTGCAGCTCAACTGGAGTATTTACGCGAAGGTCGTGGGTTTAAATCCCGCTCATGACATTGACTTTTTTATCTCAACCAAGACCTTACATAAAAATAATAAGTAATTGAAAGAAATAACATGGTCAATTGACCACTAAAACATAAATGAACCAATTCTAATCTGAAATGCTAATGTTTTGATTTAGAAAGCCAACAACTCGGGGAATCGAAATGTTTTGGAAACTGTTTATATGCATAAAATGCAATGAAATAAAAACAAATGTCTGTATCTTTGCTCAGAACAACTTCAAAGCTGTAAAATTAATCTTCGTAAACCTTCGAGAGATAAAATGGTTGACTTCAAAGTTATGTTTCCACAGAGAAAAACATTGTCGTTCTTTTTTTAAAATTCAGTTTGGATCTTAGGCTTGTTGAAACGTTTTTTATATTTAATTTTCGTCACTGCGCCATCTTCGATGAGAAACTGTCGAGGACAGAAAAGCCGAAACGCGTTTGAATAACTCAAAAAGCCGCGAGTGGAGACAGACCTTGTAAGTGACCTTGTGCCAGTTCAACGGCCAAAACTCATCTTCAACTCTTGTTTTCATTTTATATGTGAGTGAATACATTTGAGAAAATAAAGATTGACGGTTGAAAGAGTAAAGAGAGAAGATAGCTTTTGGAATAAATATTCAAAGTTTGTTACCGAGATACGGAAAAAAGGCAATGCAAGACATAAGCAATATAGCTGAAATGTACCTAGCGGTGTTTTCGTCATGTGCTATGTACATAGTACGTAACGTTTATTCGAGTTTCAACCCTGCCAACGGTCAATGGAGTCAATTGGATAGTCAATCGTCGGGCGAATATATCGCCCACCCCCTTGCCCGAAAGTTATCCTTATTCATACAAACGCCAGACAGAGTTAAGTCCTTTTCATTATTGAGTTGGCTCACTTAATTAGTCTCTGTATTGTTCATTGTTCGTTTGTTTGTTCTGCATTGTTCGTCATCGGCAGTGGTAGCCCGAGGAAATGAGATTTGTGCCTGACACGATGTACCTTTGCCCCTTTAATAACAACCAGTTTTGAACAATGAAACGCAATTATAATGATAATAATTTAACATCCATATGATATGTGGTATACGATGCGTACCCACACTAGAATTGAACATGGTATAACACCGGTAATACGACCTATTAAGAATTCAGAACCATAGAAAAACAATATGGGATATATCCATTATATTTCGTGGTCTGATTGATCAAATAACTTCTTTCAATTAATTAAACTTTATGTAAGGTATTGATTGAAATGAAAAAGTTGTGCCACGAGCGGGATTCGAACCCACGACCTTCGGTTAAATACGCCCCTGCTCTACTACGTGATTTCGATCCAATTCCAGACACCAACTTCCCGATTCAACCCACCTTTCGAATTTTCAATGAATTTGCCGAGAATAGAATCCAGATCACACATTTGAAAACTGGCGAAAAAGGAGGGAAAATCCGAACGATTGGTTGAGATAAAAAAGTCAGTGTCAGAAGCGGAATTCGAACCGACGACCTTCGCCTAAATACGCCGCTGCTATACCACTTGGACTATCGTGACTTCGAGAGGTGATGCTGAGATGGGTTGGTTGGTGTCCGAGTGGGTCGAGGTCACGATAGCTCGAGCAGTAAAGCAGCGGCGCATCTAGCCGGAGATCGAGGGTTCGAATCCCCCTCGTGGCACTGACTGTTTTTATCTCAACCAATACCTTACATAAAGATTAATCTATGATATTACCTCCTGGTAAAACGATTTAAAAATTGAAATGATGTTAGTATTTAGTACTACTTAATATACTTGTAAAAAAAAACCTTGCGTTGTAACGTTTTTAAGCATTTATATTACAAGGACTACCAATGTTGATTTTTGATTGAAACTACTGGAAATTTAATTGAATACCCTTAGGGAATTTTTTTTTAATTTTTAAATTTACGCAGTAACTGATTTATTCTTTGGTTCTACCATTGATTGGAACTAGACGAACGCGGCGATTGTTTTCGTTTTAATTTTTTTTTTTTTTAATTTTGATTGTTGTTTTGATGGTTTGTCGATTGTTCATAAAACATGACGAAAGTAGGCAATAAACCTAATCCCCGGGTTTTCAGTTAATGTGCCAAGGCTGTCTACAGTCGTTCCTTTTTCACCGAGGTTGTCACCCCCTTTCCAACTTGGTCCATGCTTAAAGAAAAACTTCACCGGCACGGCTTTGGCGGAGGTGAGAAGAAGCATATATATATACATATATAGTGATTCTAAAATTCTAAACTCCAAAATATCGCGCACCTATCCGCCACTTTTTGAGAATACGTCCTGGTTTCGTCATAATTTTGTTTGTGAAAGAGAATTTAACTTTACAGCATTTGTTTAAACGTAGATTGTAGAGAGGGCGTCGGTGGCCGCAACGGGTTAGGTGTTGGCACGGCGCTCATCACTGTAAAGTAAAGGTCCCGGGTTCGAATCCAGGGGCTTCCGGCACCCTGAGGGTTGATATAACCCTTACTATAACTCTGCTGTTGCAAACCCTCGTAAGAAAAAGAAAGCTATCGAATTTTATGAATAAACAAAAAATTTATAAAAACCAAATATTTTTCAAGTAAACCAAGCCATAAAATATTTCTTTTCGAGAAAGTGATTTGAAATTTAGTTGTAGCATCTCTAGTAAACCATAGTGTTTGGATTTAAATTTATTGATTTTTGGATCCCTAAAATATTTCCATACACTACAATAGATAAATATTTCTATAAGAAAATACACTAAATAAGAAAATTATTTGGCAGAAGTTATCCTCGTATTTTGAATTTTTAAAGTTTATTATTATTATTTCTTTAAATGGAAATAATAATCCGACTTTAACGTTTGATACAGTTATAAAATGCACTTGACAATTTCTTTCAAATGCATTTTCAACCATGAAAATCGGTATTCTACGTTTTGGGAAAAATAATGGTTGTTCTAAGAACGACAATCACCCAGAAGGTTGCCGAAATTATCAGCCTAAAAAATTAATTAATTCTTCTGGCCTTTTCTAACAAACCTCTTTGCTGACAAACGAGAGTACTACTTTTCTGGAAATCTGCATAAATTAATTTTCTGATTGATAATTTTGACGACCTTCTGAGTGACATTCACTGACACCTGCGCAAACATAATTGTTCTCAATTCCTAGAAGACCGAATTTCATGGTTGATAATTCGTTTTAAAGGAGTGTATTTATAACTGTACTTTAAAATCAGACTATTATTTCCATTTAAAGAAAAGAAGTTGATTTCTGACAAATAATCTTCAATTTCGTGTGTTTTCTTCTTAAAGAAGAAAGAATTCTATGTTGGAAAGTTGCCATGGCGGTCAAACTGACTGGGACATCCGCGGTCCGCTTCGTATCGCTATAACCTACCTATAATGCAATAATAGACACTACAAAACCCGGCCAAAAATAAGAAACTGCCGGAACAAAAACTCTAAAAATGAGGACTGGACCTTTATTACTACATAATTATACACATAAGCTTCTAAAATTAAATAAATATTCTAACCTTTATGTAAGGGATTGGTTGAGATAAAAAAGTCAGTGTCACGTGCGGGATTCGAACCCACGATTTTCGGCATGACACGCCGCTGCTCTACTACTTGAGGTCTTATGGCTTCGATCCACCCGGACACCAACTTCCCATTTCAACCCCACTTTTCGAATTTTCCCTCCTTTTTGCCATTTTATCTCCACCAATACCTTAAAGATTAATTAATTTAAAAAAGTCATTTGTTCAATCGGATCACGAACTCTAATGGATATATCCTAACTTCAAATCTACTGTGTACAAAACAGTATGTTTTATCATTATTATATTGAATTTTTAGATCATTAAATAGATGGACTACAACAAAATTTGCCCCACTAGATCACTCACTTTCACTTTGACGTCATTGGATAACTGGTGTACAATTTAGTCAAGTTCACTATGACGTTATCAGTTAGTTGATAACAATAGCTACGAAATTGTAGTCAGGTTAACTCAGGTCCCATATAATGCCATTGCACAACTGAGACTTGATTAGCCACGCTTGATGTTAGTTATTTTAATATTGGTTAAATCATAGCCTAGCTTAGCCGAACCAACTTTGACCTCATTGGACAATAAAGACAATTATGTCAATTCCAGTATGACCCAACGGTTAATTGAGCATCAAAATTTTCAAGCTCTTTATGAGGACTTTGTACAATTTAAAACCTGGTTTGTCACACCGACTTTGATCATGTTGGTTAAATCACAAACTAGCTTAGACCCCTTTGACTTCAATGAATAACAAGCCAAGCTCACTTTGACGTCAAATCGACAAATAATTAAGCGTGCCAATTGCGAAGTTACTGATTAATCGATAAATTAAGCGACTGTCATCCAACCAGATAGGATATGTCCAATTTAAAGTGAATGTATAATTACGTACCGACCGGATCACGCTTACTTGGACGTAATTAAACAATTGACAAAAACATACCCACGTCCACGTTAGTTGACCAACCAGTATAGCCACGGTCAATTTGACAAATCCCGTTTAATAGGACACTACAGTTTGCCTGTAGAAGCTCAACAAAAACAAAAAAATCAAATCGGCTCATCGCGAAAACCATCAACTGGATTCCGTCTGAAATCCTAATTAATTCGTCCACCGGTTTTCTCATAAATTTATCCGCTAGAAATTAACCGTCCTGAAATATTTAATTTCACCCTATTTGCCAAACATTCGCAAATTTCAAACTTCAAATTTCCGACGTCTAATTTCGCTGATTCACATTTCATTTCGTTACCGTCACATTCTGTATCGTTAGGTTTCAACATGTTTAATTATTCCATCCTGCTTCGCTAAACACCCGCTCTTTTGATTCTTTAACTCCTCATTTGTACCACCAACTAGGTATTCGAGTATAGATTTGGATAAGGATCTTTTTGTTCGCACTTGGCCATCCATAAAGCAAATTGAATAAGGCACGCAAATTGAGTTGGATTGGCTACAATTCGCAACTATCTGACAAATCTAAACAGTTTTGTGACGAAAGGCCGTAATTTGTTGATCTTTTTGCATTTCTTTTGTACAGTTTATGTTTGATTTGGTTATGCATGTCATACCTTTTTTCTAATTATATTACATACATAAAAGAAGTATTCTTTTTTGTCTTCCTCATAATTAGGAAAACTGTCGCTAATTAGGGGGTTCTTTTATATTGGTTGGTTTTATATTGGAGTTGGTGTGTAGTCGTTAAAGTATGTAGGTGTGGCTAGCCTCAAAGTTAGCGTGGATGTCGTCAAAGTAGGCGTGGCTATCTTCAAAGTTCGCGTGGATGTCGTCAAAGTAGGCGTGGCTATCTTCAAAGTTCGCGTTGATGTCGTCAAAGTAGGCGTGGCTATCTCAAAGTTTGCGTGGATGTCATCAAAGTAGGCGTGGCTAACACACGACTTGTTCGGTTTGAGGTAGCCAATCCTGCTTCCTACTAAGGTCCGGTTCAATATACTAGACCGTATTAAGTAAGTAGTAAGTAGTTTTCCTTTTCCTTTAATTATTACAAATAACACTGAGTTTTGAAAAATAAATCATAAAAATGTTTTGGTTTCGTGGCCCGACAGTGGCCGAATAAATTTTTTGCCTTAAGTAATCTTTAAGATATTGGTTGAAATAAAAAAAAATGTTAAAATCATTAAGTAGATTTTTAAGAGGAAAAATTTTAAAATACTGATTTTTACTCTTTATTGATAATTTTATCGAGTTCTTCCGCTTTTGTTTTTTCTATCTACGTTGTTATGCAAATTAGTCTATTGTTTCTGCACGACCTACTTTTAAAGATAAAATTTATATTTTCAATAATAATATCATTTAAATTTTGTTCTTAAAATTTCCAATGAAATTTTCCTAATCCTAAATGAAGGACAGGACGCAATATTCTATTTTGAATTTTGGCTTTTTGAAAGAAAACATAAACGAGTGTGTCTATGAGTCAGGTAGACATACAATTATATTTTTGGTATTAATTTAATAAATTTTTCATCCAATACGACATAGGTCCTAATGATGCAATTTTTATCAAATCGATACAGGATATATCACTAAACATGGTGAAGCATCAACAAGGTGAATGCTCCTGATATCTAAAGTCCTTCGTTGTGACTTTCTATAGGCTTAGCACAACGTCAAGTCCGATAGAAGGTGTGTGTGGGGGGGGGAGAAATTGAAAGATAAATTCGACTTACCTTATACACGTGAGGCTCACGTTTAAGGCAGTAGCGTGTTTCAAAAGGTGAAAACATAAAATGAAGAAATGAATCCAGCAAGGACGACCGCGCGCGCAAAATTGACGAAGTGGGGACAACGGACTACTTAAGATAATCGAGGGCCAGGCGAGATTAGCCGTTAAGCAAGACTCCCCTGTGCAGATTCCGATCCCAACGTCGATCATAGCGGTTAATAAGCGATGAAAGTCATTTAAAGTAACGGAATTATGTAGATACGTAATTTAATTGAAAATAATTACGTTAAATGTGAGAAAAGTGTAGCCACACATACAATTTATTTTTTAAATTTCTTAAAATTAAATAAAAAATTCCGGCCATTTGAGATTAAATAGTAATAGCATAAAATTGGTATAAAGTAAAAATCAGTAACAAACCCACCTGTGGTCATTTTACTTCTCGAACAAGGTGTGACATATTATGTGATTGTAAAGGTCTGCCAGTCGTGCACAGAGAAAATTCTGAGTAAAATTGGTTTTTCTATTGCAAATGACTCAAAACAAGTGGCTCGGCTGGTTAGGTGATATGACGGCAGTGGGCGTGACATGTTGGTTTGCTTGTTCTGAAATGCACAAATGGGGGCGTGGCTCGGCTGGTTAGTTGATTGTTCAATGACGTGAAAGTAGGCGTGACTTGTTGGCTTGTCTACTGTCAAATGTCACAAATGAGGGCGTGGCTCGGCTGGTTAGTTGATTGTTCAATGACGTGAAAGTGTGGGTGATTTCTGATTTGGTCAGTCATGATCCCTAAAGCGATGGATCGAATGGTATTTGCCATGCGCTGTGGTGCCATAGGGTTATGAACTAATGCGATATTTCTGTACCAATTCTGTGTTTTACGTCAGAAAAAAAAATAGTTGGGTTACTAGAGCCTTTTTTTTCAAGGGTTCAACAGCGGAGGTTATATCAACATCAGGTGCCGGTGTTTTTGATAACAAGCCCATTTGTAAGTATGTCGTGTTCGATTGCAGGGCCACCGGATTCGAATCCGGGACCTTTACCTTACAGTGATGAACACCGTGCCAACACCTAAACCGTTGCGGCCACCGACGTCCCTACAGCCTTTGTTGTCGTCAATTCATTTTCCCACTTGGCCAATGACTGTTGGCTAGCTATATTTTCTAGATAACGTTTTGGTGCCTTTGTAAAAGTGGTACTGTTGTTATAATCTTCTGCAACCGCTAGCCTCCTATGTCATAGTGTCTACTAGATCATTACCTGTATATACAATATGTGCTTTTATCCATTATAATATTATTTTCCATTCTGAGTTATTCCTGAGAACTGTTATTTGTTACGGATTTTTCTATTGATTCGATTAACCTTCGATCATATTCCGTGCTGGACCTATCGTATCAGCAGATGGTGGAGAGGATTGGGCTTGGGATACTTCCTTGCGGAACGCCCTCTTTGATTGGCGTGATGGGTGAAAAAGCGATGCCGAGTCTCACTTTAAACCAACGATCATATCATTCAAGAGGGAGCATACGTTTAACTTACAAAGGATGCCGAGGTGCCACACTCTGTCAAATGCTTCCTTAACGTCCAAAAATACAGCTGAACCGTATTGGGTGCTTTCTAGAGCCTCGGATTTCGGGTCGAATACTCTGAAGCGCTGTTGAGTAGTGGAATAGAAAGGTTAGGAAGGAGGCTTATTAGGACTGTAAGAGGATGGGGCACAGATGAAGTTGTATATAATTTATAATTTAAAAAAATTATTCTAGCACATTTACGAGCTAGTTGGTTTTTAAACAATACACTCGAATTGTTCAAACGAAAAACGTATGAAAACTACGATTGTGGCCCATTTGCGTAATCTCGCCTTATCGGCGATTATGTTGTTCCCTTTTTCCCGCTTCGCAAGTTTCGGCCCTCGGGCTTCCTGTCAGGATTATCTTTTGGCTTTAACCCTCTTGATAATACGCGCGTATAATGTATAGTACATGTATTCACTTCGATTTAAATTATAGAAGGCCAGCACGGTCCGCCGGTTTGTCGGAACTGCCGATAGCACAAAACCGGTCAAGGGACAAAGAAACCAAACGATCGAAACCACGCTACTTCCCCGACAAATTTCATTCTGTCAAATATAAATTTATTTTGTGTCAGCTCTTATGTGTCTGAAGTCTGGTTTAAAGTGATTTATCGGCAAATGGCGAGACTATGCGGACCAGTGGGCTGTTCATACGCACGACAAAAAACACCTTGTGATAAAAATCTGCTATTATTTTTTCTTGTTGTTAATGAGGCCGTCTAAGAAGCTTGTCTATGTGTGACTTGTCGTTAAATCCAAATCATCCTCGCGATTAAGCAAATACGTTAATTTATTAACGATTTAATTAAAGCCATCATCTGTTCGTCCATATCGGATTTCAAATTAACGCGATCAATGGAATCCGTTGATAGTAACTGTTACAGGAAATGTGTCGATATTGCCCTGAGGCAGAAGGGCTTTCGGCCGGAGACGCCCTTCATTTATAAAGCAAGGGCTATCAATCAAAATGAAAAGAACCTATCGAAACTGAATAGAATTTCCCAGGAGAGGCTTTGTACAGGAAATGTCTTACCGATATCGATCTGAACACCTGGAATTTAAGGTGGGAACTCGGTAAAAATGTTCTCGGAGATGGTTGCAGGTTAATCGCACCGCCGGGAGGATGTACGGGGAAGGCGATTAACCCTTGGGCTCCGAACGGTGTCGGATTTGATGGAGCCTTTATTGGCCTGGTTAGTCGGACTGGCCGAGGTGAAACCCCCACGCAGGCCATTATAAGAAGTCATTTCCAATGTGAAACGGCCGATTTATTCTTCGTGAAGTGGCCGATTTGCCAGTACAATATCCTTCCTAACAAGCTTGAACATCCTAGGTTTACCTCTACAATCCCTGTCGACAAGCCAAGTTCCAAACTGAATGAAAACCCTGATATATTCTACCCATTTAAAAATCTAATGACAGCAGAAATGTGAAAAATTATCACCCCCTCCCTCACTGAAATTATTTTTAACAAACTGATTTGCGATAAATTATCTTCTTCATTACTCTCTGTTATAATTCCCGAACAAGTAATTTACATACTTGCAACACTTTATCTTATCTGCAGGAATCATTTATCTTCACACCCCATTAAAAAATTTTAAATGCATGGATTTTTGCACGATAAATGGCCAACTTTTTAAATGCATATTTCTTCACATGGCCTTTTTAAATGTTTTCCTAGGTTCAGTCAGTCATGAGTAAATTCAAAAATTCTAGAACATGCTATTTTTTACAAAAACCTCAAATTGAGCTGAGGAGGGAGGAAATAGTCCTGGAACGACTTGTCTGTACGAATACTTTTGAAAACATCAACTTGGTATCATTTATTTTCATTTCCCCTTTCCCCTACGCCTGCCTCGTCTGTAGACTTAGGTCGACCCTGTCCTCGCCTACTAGGGTGAAGTCTGAAGCACCGTTCTTATTGTACAGTAATTTACGCTCAGCCGCCTGACGAATTCGCACTAGCTGTATCCTTCCTCCAATAATTTTATGACCCTGACACTCTCATACTCACTCAAACGCCTTTAAAACTAAGAATAATATCAAATGGCGAGAAAAAGTCCACGGAGATGCCCATTGTGCGGCGCACTAATAACTGTTAAGCATTTACTAACCCAATGCGAACTATTGGCGCCCCCCAGAACAAAGTGTGGCCTTTCCTCGAGTAATCAAATATCTGAAGCAAATAAATTCATATGGTCGCCTTTAATGCTTCTCCATACGTGGTTTCGTTTTCCCTTCCTGAAGTGAGTGTATTTATTGGCGAGAATGTGTGAGCGTATGGGTAGGTAGTGATCGGAATATAGAGTACCTCACAGACCCACCAAAATAGAATAGTCTCTTTGTGTGTTTTGGGTAGAATGAATGAATTTATTGGCGCGAAAGTGAGTGGGTTGTGCAGGAATATCGAGTACTCCACAGACCCACTGATTTAGGCTTTTTGTATTTTAGAGTAAAAGGGCGGAGGCACTGTTGTAATATTAAATGCGCCATGGGCTCCGGATTTTTTTTATTTGCAAAAACAGTATGATTGGTTATTGCTTGAGTGAATGTATTTATTCGTGCGATAGTAGTGTATGCATGAGTGGGTCTATGGTGGAATATCAAGTACAACAAATCCACCACCTAGGATATGTTAGATTAATTGTACATAATGTATGGATGTATTTATTAGCGTGAACGAGGGCGGGTCTTCAGAGGAATATCGAGTACTCTGAAACCCACATATAGGCTAGGCTAGGATTGAATGTTAGTGAATGAGATAGTTTCAGAACCTTTTCACCACGTGTGGGAGAGGTACAAATACAGGAAAAAAACGTTAAAATTGTTAAAACTTAAAACGTGGAAGAAATGTGAGGAAAAAAATATTGACTACGATTTTTGGCGTGGCAGAATAAAAGGGCTTAATATTTCTTTTTATGAAAATGGGATTAATCAGCACAAAAGTAAACAAAGCATCATTTTCTGTTAATTTTGACTATAATAGCCCCTAATTATCTGTAACTGAATAGAAATATAATTGATTTAATCTGAAACCAAATAAATTCGGTGGCGCGTTAATTTATCCATCGGTGTAATTACATTTCCATTATTGTCTTGTTTTAATGATAATTAGACGATTTAATTCCATCACTGCTTAGCAGTATATAAGATTTGTTCTGCTCGCTTGCTATATAAATATAATAACGTTTATGTTTATTTTTTATACTTTATAAATTACTTATTTTTCTATTCTAAATAAATAAACCATTAACGTAAAACACCCCAATAACTTCACGTTGGGTCTAAGCCGGTTTATCAAATCAACCAATGGCGTCACAAGATAAAGGTGTCCAAGAAAGTTGAACAACTCTTTCAATGACGTCACAGTGGTCGTTGTTTTGTTGAATATTTCCATGTTCTAATCACTTCGAAATGTATATGTCTTAGAGTCTGTCGAAATATAATAATATCAATCAATAATATCAAATATATATATATATATATATATATATATGCTGTGGTCACGGCTCGTTTTTGGAGAACTAATTTCCCTATTGGACTACCAGCACTGCCATAAAATCTAGATCTTTATTCGCGAAAAAAAATTGATGATTAATCAAAAAATCAATGGAATTTTCATAAATGAATTCATCATAATTTTCAAAATAATGATAATTTTATTATGTTCTAACATAATAATTCACTAAGACTGCATACAGTCTGTAAGAAAATCTTCTTCACTTCGTGTTTTAATATCATTTCACATTTGAAGTGATTTTTATATTAAAGAAACGTAATGTGAAACTTGCATCAAAGAGTATTCTTGAGATAAATGTATGGGAAAATAAATTAAATTGGGCCGGTGAGATATGACCTTATATTATAATAAAAACGCGGCGTTCTTAGCAATGATTTGTTAAAAAGAAGTTTGGAAAAGTTAGAAATTAACGCAATTAAAAATGTACAATCACCATTTTTTCGATTGTTTGAATATGAAACGATAATCTATCGTCAGCCATCGTATGTCCAGCATATCGAATGGGCCTCAAGCTAGCAATTGTCCAACGTAATTGGTTTAATTAATTGTTTTGTTTTTCTAAGGAATCAAACTAGTTTTAAATAGTTCAATGACGTCAAAAATTGAATTATCTGTTAATTACACCAATGACGCCAAAGTGGGCGTGGTTATATCGGTTCAGTCTACTCGCGGGCCGTGTCCTAGGAATGCGAAGAAAGTGCCGTTTCAAATTATTTTTCAAACGCGTTCAAGACATTTACAAGAAGGGCAAGGGCAGAAGAGAACGTCTAGCCCTCTATTTTCATTCAGGCTATGAAATTTTGTCGTAATTTATCAGTGATGCGAGGCGTAATGCTTGACGTAAAGTCGACATTAACCTTGACCGACAAGGCTTTATTAAAGCTCCTCCTTTATCGGATACAAATTGGCAGCAATAAGCTACAAAACGTGTATTAATGAAAATGAAATTAATTAAACAGTTTCCTCTATAAAATCCCCCAACGATGGAAGCGCGGAAATGTACAAACTCATTTGAGCCGGTCTGAAATTGACTGCGAGCCAGACATGTCAGCCTAAAGGGTTTGTACTCAATGACAACCGAAATTAATATTCTGTTTAGTAACAGCGAGATTAATCGGACCCTATTGTATTCTTGAAATTTCACACACGGACAATTCCTTTCGTCAATTATGAGGGCGGCGAGCTTCGCACCCTTAGCACTATTTCTCGTCGATTTCTTTGTCGAACAGTATTGTTCATTTTGTTCTAACAGACCTGTTTTGGCTAGTTTTTGTTATTAAATCGGGATTTTGGTCGTATCAATCCGTGAATCCAATGGAAAACAAAAGGAAAGGGTCATGGTTTTTCTGACTTAGTTTTTTCTCCATTACCTTTAATTTGTGTGTTTTGGCCAGTATTGCAAAGGGTATTTTGTGCAAATTGAAGCATCTGCCGATCCGGGAAGCGCATGCTTCGGCATCCGTCTCCGAGTCGGCTTTCCTCCTTGTCTGTATTCAGTCCGTTCCCGTCCCCTGTGCTGAAAACAACCCACCGCTCATCTTACCCTCTCGAAGCACGTAAGTCAACGAGAATAGAAAAAAGCGAGAAACTGAGGAACATTTTCATTTTGAAAATCTTCATGGCCGGGAAATCCTAGAAAAAGGAAAGAAACGAAAAATTTCCATTTGTTTTTACTTTTTTTCATTAAATTAAATTTAAAAAATATCAGAGAAAAAACAAGTGGAAAAGAAAAAAACTTGGTTAACGAAAATCTAGGATTTCTTTTAAAAAAGTAACAAACCCATAGATTATCTATTTTAAAATAAAAAAAACTATTTGCAGGTTAGTAAAAAAAAGTATTACAAATCTAGAAAAAAAACCATCATATAAAAAATTTTCTTCGGAGATTTATGGACACATAAAATGAGCAGTTGAAAATTTAACACATGTACGTCTTATTCTAAGGATCGCCCGTTCGACAAAGGTGTAGACTCTACAAATTTTCTTCTTTTTCTTAAATTTAAATTTGGAATACTGATATATAGGGTATGATTAAAGGGTTGTGTGGTACGTGTCATCAGTGAGCTCCTCTTTGTCAAGTGCCAAGTCAATCAAGGAAATTCGATTGAGCATCAAGATTGCTAACTTCAATCTGAGCCTCTGTTATCTATCTAACTCTCTCTCTCTCTCTCTCTCTCTCTCTCTCTCTCTCTCTCT
>CM077110.1:18667260-18678412 GCA_039619505.1 Cimex hemipterus | reverse complement strand
CCCCCTCTCCCCTCTTCAGTCTAGTTAGTAATTATTAGTAAAATACTTTCTTCCCTAATTTTGGCTAAGTCAATTTATTTTATAGCTTTTATATTTTATAATACTCTACCTTTGGATCGTCTCTCAGCCTTAGCCTCTCTTTTAGTTCTGATTTTTTAAATCTCCTATCGCTTCCAGTCGTTTTGTGAATAATCTGCCTTATCCACACACGAGACTTGCCCGTATGGCTTAAAATGCCAGGATTTTTTTTTTCAATTTACCACTTTTCCCTAATAGGCATGATTATGACGTGCGATTTAATAACTCTTTATTCAATATGCTCCGTATAAAATATTACAGACTTATTAAATTATGTACAGGCTGTCCTTTTTACATGGACCGGTTGAGTTCCTCAACAAAAACAAAATATACCTGTTTAATATATTTTGGTCTAGTTTCAAAATTTTACGTTTTTTTGGGAGTACAATCATAGAGCATACCACAGGCCCGGTTCAATATCAAAATGTCAAATACGACCTTATACACATCGTGAGATGCAGTCAGGTGTGACTCAGGTTTTATAAAAACATTTTCGTGCCAACGTTTCGAAGTCTATTGAGATCATCTTCAGGGCCTTTATTTTATGTATAGATGCCTGTATCTTCCTCCGTTGAGTTGGAGCAATACTGTTCTGGGGCTATTCTTTTCCTCAATACAAATTTTTCATTATTATACTTTTTGTATTATCTCATACTTACGGCTACTTCACTGACCTGTTTTTTTTCCACTATCGAACGCCATCATCACATATTCATATTCAGGGTGTCCTTTCTGGATGTCCAGGCTGAATCTTTCTTGAAACCATGAGACTTAAAAAAAATACCCTTTAAATAAATAAATAGTCTAGTTTCAATTTGTAGCTTTTTTTTGGGGGGGGGAATTACACAGGGTACATCAGGGCCAGTTCAACTTCAATATTTTAAATATCTCCCTATACATCCGGACATATCATTTTAAAGGATTTGCTACGCTGAAAACAATGGTGCTATCGGATTTTAAATTGTTCAAAAAATTATAAAGTTAAGTGAAGAGTATGAGAAAACTGATTTTGTTTGTTTCTTGATTAATTCCAATAATATGCTTCTTCACTAAAGTAAGCATTAATTAAGTTTATTGTTTTCATTCTGGTATTGTTGGTCAAACTCGCGTTATGAGATTCAAGATTATGTTCAAGAGCAAATCTTAATTCCTGGAAAGTAAACAAATTTTACAGGAGTACATAGTCCTTATGTTAAGCATTCCATTCAAAATGAATTCAAAAAATGACAAAGTTATGCTAAAATAAAAAAAAATTGGTTTGATATATATTAATCATATTTCATATTCGAACTGCCTGCTTTACGCAAACATGCAACGATTGGCTCTTTTTAACGACAGTTCGCCTGTGCTCAGAGCGGGCAGAGTCAAGGATGATGGATTGACAAACATTTTCTATCCTTTTCCGCAGTTCTTCTGAGGTTACTGAGTTACGATTGGCCTAGCTTTTTTAAATAGTCCTAGACAATAGGCAATAAGAGTTAAATCGAGTCACCCAGAAGGCCAACAGATCGGGCCATGAGGTCCTATCCACCTATCTTGGAAGTGATACGATTCAATTAACTCATTTTATTTTGTATATTACCAACTCCACGGTTTATATCTTCTCTATTGATAGGTTGAAATATTCCAAGTTCTCCGTGGTTGGAAACCTTTATTCAATTTAGTAAATTACATTTTCGTTTCGGGCTCCTGGCCCATCATCAGAAAACTTACATGTAATTTACTAAATTGAATAAAGGTTTTCAACCACGGAGAACTTGAAATTTTTCAACCTATCAATAGAGATTCAGATCCAACCAATTGTCTGTAGGGCATCAGACAACTTGGAGAATCATATTTTGTCGTCGTTGCAGAGGAGCATCAAGCAATAGCGTTTGAACTCAAGAAATTGTGGAACTTGGCACCTTATAAATTATTTTCACAGAAATAACTACAAATTAATTTATTTCCGAGAAGTCCACACCAATACTGTTGATACTGTGAACCACCCGATGATGACAAGAGTATAAAATTTTCGGATTTTTCTCTGCCCAGTTGAAAAATTCCAACGGTTTAGTATGCCATTAGACTATTAGAGGTGAACATGGATTCATAAATCCACAGGATATATGGAAGAAAGTTTTTTCAGCATCCCAAATCGACATTTGCGCAATGAACGTTAGACACTTGTAATAATCAGAGTTCAGAGGACCCAGGACAAGATGAGAGCGATACGGTTTAAAATTGTATGTCCGGAGTTAACATCTCTAATTCTATTTTTTCAAAAACCAAAAACCCTTCGAAGATTTCGGATTTTGGCGAATAAACAGTAAAATAGTCCGCTCTTCGTCGAATTTACGCCGTCGGTTTTTTGGTGATGAAACAGCAGCTGATCCGTATCTCCTCATATTGGGCGCACGACGAAAACAATTTATGAGGTTTACCTTGGGTCGATCAAAAAATTTCTGGTAGTACAACTCGATTGCACCACAATCAATAAAGCAGTCGTACGTATCAAGTCGCTCCTGATCAGAATGGCTCATTTTACATTACATTCTACATTTAATCTATAATTATTTAGAAATCGTGAGATGCGGTCTGGAGTGATGAAGGTTTCATAAAAACATTTTCTTTAACGTGCTGACGTTTCGAGATTTATTGAGATCATCTTCAGAGCCTTGGATTTACAAACATTGTTTACATTTAGCAACTACAATTTGGATGTGGAAAAGTGAATTTATACAATGCAAAATATATTTCTTTATATATTCAACTATTTCTAAATAATTTATGTACTTGATGAATTAACATTTGCACTTAAATGCAAGTTTGTCATTGTCATGCCAGAATGTAGGCAATAAAGGCAATTAATGCTTACTTTAGTGAAGAACCAAATTACTGGGATTATAATTAGAAGTAGAATTGCGAGACCTTCTACGAGGCCTCTGGCCTCTCCCTGATAGATCAGGGGGAGTCACCCACCATGGTGCCTGAGCGACTCCGAGGTTGGGCTCAGATCGGACGGCATAGACTTCTTTGGTCATTTCGGTTCCCTAAATCTAGTCATTCTCACACTCACTCATACATACATACTACTATATACAAACCCAATCACACATGCATGTCCTCTGTCTAGAATCCGGGTCGGAGGGCACACAACATTCAGGGATTGGAGCCTTGAAGTAATATGCTGCACCGCCGCCCAACATACTTCTATTCTACTAGAAACTAAATCTAAACTTTAGCCTATAAAATTGAAAGGGAAATCAAACCTAAGGAAGCGAAATGGTTACTCTCCAACTCTAGGAGGGGAATTAGGAGGCTGATAGGTATCCTAATGCCCCTTGAGAAGACACCTCTTCATAATGGCACCCTACCAGGTGCCGCTTCTGCGAAACAAAAGAAGAAACGGCTCGACACTACCTAGCTGAATGCGATAGCTATGCTAGGGAAAGATTCGATACTTTCGAAGGAGAGGACATAACCAAAACACCCCCCAGGATAAAATGGTCCACAATCCTGGGGTTTGTAAATAAGTCCAATAGGCAGGACTCGTGAGCCGACAAGGTCCCGGACCTTTTAGGGATGGGGTATCGGCCTACCCAGGCTTTTAACCCTTCGGATCCTGGTCGCCCGCCCTGCGATATATATATAAAACCTATAAAATAAATACTCCACTATGTACAACCCATAATCCAAATATCTTTTAGAAACCTAAAACGTTTGTCCTTGAACCCGTTCCCATGCTCGAGCATCCTCCTCTAATCCGGCGGTATTCCAATTCGGTCCCTAAACGGGACCAGCAAATTATTGGAATTGACAACTTTGTCATTCGTTGGCCAATTTAAAATCCGATTGCACCAGTGTTTTCAGCGTAAAACATCCTTTTAAATGAAATAGGGCCGTATTTGAAATTTTGATGTTGAACTGGGCCTGAGGTGCCCTGTATACTTTTTCTCCAACAGAAGATAAAAAATTGAAACTAGACTAAAAAATATGAAAATTTTTTTTGATAGCCTCATTGGTTCAAGAGAAATTCAGCCGGGCCATGTAAAAAGGACATTCTGTATAAATAATTACTTTACTAAACAAATAGTCAATTTATAATCAATGGTGAATTGGATTGGATTCTATATTTTCAGTGAAACATTTTCTTTCACTCTTGGTTCAAAAGGTGTTGCTTATTCATTGGCCAAGGAACACCTATTAATGTCACAGTTTTAATAAGAACTGCTTACAGGACTGTACATTGGATGGTGCGCTGTTTTTTTCCCAAGTGGAATATGGCATCATCTGGAACACTAAATAGTCAGTTTCAGTCCTCTTTTACCTAAAATATGCCAGAGTTTGGAACGTAACGTCTTGAATATATCATATATTATATAATATCATGTTGAATTTTTCAAAACAGAAATTAGTTAATTCCCCGGCGATGCAGGAAATTTCTACAAGAAAAATTAAAACCATCCTTGTGAAAACAACCGGCTCGATCGAATTGGCCAAAATTGATATTAAATGTAAACAATAAATATCTTTCAGTTCATTTAGGTTTTTAGTTGAGATAAAAAAAGTCAGTGTCACGCACGGGATTCGAACCCGCGACCATCGGCTTGATACGCCGCTGTTCTACCACTCTACCACTACCGCGCCTTCGATCCACTCGGGCACTAACTTCCCATCTCAACCCCTCCTCTTTCAAATGTCGTACCATCTATTTTATTCTCGGCGACAAATGAAATGGCTATGGAGAGCTTTAGTGAAGGTATTCCTCATTTAAAACCTATTGAACTCACTAGTTTTTCGTGGTCCTCTTGACCAATTAATATCTTTCAATTAATTAAGGTTTTTAGTTGAGATAAAAAAGTCAATGGCATGAGCGGGATTTGAACTCACGATCTTCCGCTGCTCTACCACTTGGGTGACCTCGAACTTTTTGTCTCAACTAAAACCTTTAATTAATTGAAAGATATTAATTGACCAAGTGGGCCACGAAAACTACTGAATTAGTAAACCATAAAAGTTATTATACTGGGATTCGACGATTCAGTTATATAATTTAAAATCCTGCCATCATCATACCGGCGTTGAAAAGCCTTTTTCTAGGTATAAATATTTTGACCGATAAACACTGCAGAATTGCAGAAATTAAATTTCATTTCTTCAGATTATGAACATAATTAGACAAGTTAATTATTTTGAACATTATAAACTACATGATTTTTCGAGGATAGAGTAAATTAATTAATTTTCCCCCTAGAAAGTCCTTCACGGGTGATGAATTTGACCTCTTCAAATAGGTAGTAAACATCACGACGCGTCGGTAGCCGCAAGGTGTGGTCTTTAACACGGCGCTCATCACTGTAAGGTAAAGGTCCCGGGTTCGAATCCAGCGGCCCTGCATTCGAACCAGAAATATTTACAATGGGCTTTTTTTCAAAAACACTGTCACCCTCAGGGTTTATATGACCTCTGCTGTTGAGAACCCTCGTTAAATATTTAAAAAAAAAAGTAAACGTGCCATGTTCTTCTGAGTATGTTGGACTGTGTGGACATGAGTAAATTATTAACCCAAAGAAATTGTGTCGTTTGGAAGTAAACGAGATAAGCCTATGAATTTCGCTAAGGTTTCGGATTGTTTTAAAGTTTTAAATATCGAGGGAAATTGATTAAGGGAGCCTCCATCGCCTCAAACCGGATATCCGGCCGCTTTGCCCACTAATAAGCAACCACCGATAAGCCGAGCGGGGTGGCTACACAACAACTTAACAACGTTCAATAATTGAATTTTGAGAGGAAATGAACTCTTCGAGAGTTCTTTCACGAAAGGGTTGAAAATTGAAGGAAAGAAGCGCCTGTCATTGATGACAGACGGGGCGTCATAAAGGGCCGAATATTCTCCGGACGAGGGGTTCATTTTCAATTTTCCTCCTGAGAAAAACGGCCAATGCATTAATAGGAATCAATACACGGTTCGCCTGTTTGACGAGTGTGTAAACAAATCCGCACCCCTTTGCGATTGGCACTAACGTCCGGGCCCCTTTTAAACCCCCTTTTCAAAACCCCTTTCGCCACTTGAAGGGGACGTGAAAGAAAACACTTTCCCCGATCCTCGAGCAACCCCACTTTCTCCTCCTTAGCCATAATTTCCATTTTTTAATTATACTGCATACAATCAGGCCGTCGTCTTATGAAAGATTTACTCCCCCGCCCGTTTTTCAATTACGTGGAATGTACTATTCCGTAATTCATAAAAGTTATTATTATGTGTATAACATTTCCGACTTTTCCGGCCGCGTTTATTTTATTTCCCTTCCACTTGTCTGAAAAATACCCCCTATTTGTAATATTAAACGTTGCGCAACTCTTACATAACCATTTTTTAATATATGATTCCGTTTAATCTGAAAAAGGAGAGCGTACGATATCATTTCTACGATTGAGTCGCATATTTTTTATTCTGTTTTAAATTTGAAATATAACGATGAAGTTGAGAAGATATGGACACATAACGAAAATTGACGGTCGTCTAAAAAGGAAAGAAGTGCTCCAAACTAGCATAGTTCACGCCTAAGTCCTAAGGTCGCTCAACTCACGCCTCAAGGACGCCTATTTTTCTATTTGAAGTAATTGGAAATGGGACAACCCAGTGATACACGCCGACCTGGTTCTCAATGGAAATTAAACTAACCCGCTGAAACATGCCCATGATGACATTGACAATAACAGCATAACTTAGGTTCGCTTACTTTGAAGTCATTGGAAGTTTGATCAACCCGACGATACATCATGAGGCGTTCGACCAACCTGTAGTCACATTCATTTTGATGTCATCGGGATTTGATTAACCAGATGATACATGCCCACCTTGACGTCACGAGACGTTTGATCAACTAGCGATTACATCTACGTTGGTGACATTGCATATTTGACCAATCATCAGACACAAGCCCATTTTTATGGCATTGACAATTGCCGCATAACTTAGGTTCACTCACTTTGAAGTCATTGGAAGTTTGATCAGCCAACAGACACATGTTCATTTTGATGACATTGACAATTACGCCAATGATTAGGTTGAATCAATTTGCAGTCATTGGCATCAGACGTCACATATCACATTACGCCATGGAGGCCACTTGGCCAAGGTGTATAGAGATGCCGTGCTCATTCAAACTACCCGCCAGACGAACAATGTCAATTTGATCTAATGGGTAAATGTACGGGTTAGATTTATTACGCCTATTTTGTTTTAATTTGTAAATGTAGTAGAATATTCCGACTACGAATGATTCTTAATCAATTGTTAAATTATCTGCATTAAATGGTTCACCTTCATTGCGCGCAATCACCTCATTTCTATGATAGAAATTAATTTTATCAAAAAAAGATTAACTTTGCTATTGAATTCTTTGTATCTAAGAGTAAGCATGTGAGCATTTCACACTCTCTCGTTTTGGACAGAACCACTAACGGATGTCATCAAATTTTTTGTGAATGTGGGTGAACCTGGCCGGAGAATTAATCTTCTTTACGAGAGATGAACCGATAATAACTAAAACAGTTACAATACAAGTTCCGATAGAGGTCGATCGAGGAGATTACAAGCGTAGGGCTTTGGCCGTTCGGCCTTTAGCAATCAGCTTAAAAACCACTCTTCCTTTTGTCGCAGGGCGCTTTTGAACACGTTTGAGCTTTATCCTCTCAAATGGGCGCTTTTTAACAAACTCCAATGTTTACTCCGCCGCGACGGGGTCCGAGGTCAAAGGATTTTTCAAGTGGTACACGATAAATTCAAGCTAGGATAAAAGTCGGGATAAACCAATAGATTTCGATAGTTGTTTCACATAAAAGACAGGCGGAATGATTGATCGTGACAATACCGTTTGTTTCTTTATACTCGTCCAATCGCAGATGTGATGATTTCACAAAACTTCTCATAATTATTGAGAATTTGAAATAGACTGCTCGAAATCTTTTCCCAAGATCCGTTCATGGACGGACTAAACTCGTATATGAACATATTTTCCTAACATTAAGGGGTGAATCTAATGCCATCGTTGAAATGAAATAACGGTCCGTAATTACTCTTTTTATTGAAGAAGATGGCAATAATTAGTCCATAAGAATAAATAAGAGTATCACGGCGAAGATGTAGCGGTGCGGGTCTAGATTAATGCCAGACGACTTGAGCACTTTATAATTGACGAAGCTGACCAATTCGGATTGTTCGCTGAAGATGAGAGGCTTTTCCTTGTTGCCGCAATCGTTCGTGCCGACGAAATACCCGTAGACGTAACCTTGGCAGACTAACGGGGTGCCCCTGTCGCCGTCGCAGATCAAAAACTTGGAATCCCTCGCCCTTGCGCAAATGAGGCCCGCTCGCATGAAGACTTGCTTATCGATGCAGTTCTTCCCCTCGCCACAGTACATCCTGATGCAGAGGTCGTCGCTTATGATCTCGACCTCTTGGGAAATCATCTGTGAGCTGAATGTATTGTACCGGTTGTTGCGGTAATCCGTGGCCGTGTAGCCGCTCACCCAGCACAGCTTGCAGAAGCGGTGATCGTTGTTCTTGAAGAACAGCTGCCTCGTCACGAGCTCTTCCTTGTTCTCCGACAGGTAGACGGCCGAGTTGAGATTCTTCCCGAAGAAGAACTGAAAATTGAGCGTGATGAGGGAGTAGTCCTTCTCCCACATCCCCCTGGCGAGGGTCGGCCCTGGGCCGCAGGAATCGTGGCGCTTCCAAGTCTTCGGTGTCCTTATCTGCCTGAATTTGCTCGATTCTGGATTGCTGTCGTCCCAATAGATTTTCACAGTGCCTCCGATGACCCGGACCTTCCTCATATCACTCCCCACTGTCGAGAAGCACCTGCAGGAGGTAACCACTTTCGTCTCGGTGACAATGGTCCCAATGCAGGTCGGTGCTGGCACTTCTTTCGCCGTTTCCTGGAAAGTGATAGTCGCGAGGAAGTTGTACCTCCCGATCGCTGTATCGCCGAAATAAATTTGTTCCGAGGCTGATTCCGTCAAAAGGGCGACAATCAAGAGCGCGAGACGTCTCATTTAGATTTTTACGATTTACAACATAAACTCCGTTTTTGTTCAATTTCCTATGGAGAACATATGTTTGAAAAATTAATTGTAACATGTTTTACAGGGACAGAAATAAAAAATTCATTTTCACGGCTCCCTCCTTATATCAAAAATCAACAAAATGCTTCAAAATTAAAAAGAGAAAAATAAAGAAAAATCGAACAGAACTGGAACACACGTTTAAACTAAAGTCGGATCGGGCCCCGGACTTGATGAAACTCGGCTCGTGGATTTTCAAGTGGTGGAAATGCTCTCGGTGGGACTTTGAAGAGAGGCCGCCGGCTCTGGGACCGGCATAGGAGATGTTCAAGTCGAAGCTTTTAACCAGGTTCGTCGGCCTGTGCAGGAGCAGCCTCCGCCGGGCCTCGGACGATGCCAAGGATGCCATCAGAGCTCTCAACTCCGTCTCCGAAGAAACCGAAGACCTCCTACCCAAGACGGCGAAACAAGAGTCGCTCCTCATCGGTGGCAGAGTGGGCGACTGCGACCCCTCGGTCCTGGAGCTGCCGGACCTGTCGAATGATGAAGCGGGGGTATCAAAGCTGGCGATGGTAGGAGAACGGGACCCTTTCCTTTTGGACTGGGTCTACGAGAGCGAAAGCGCTTCGTCCGACGCCGACGAGACACTTTTTTTAGAAGGGCAACGCAACTCGCAGGTGTTGCCACGGAGGAAGACAAGCGACAGATCCCTAGCCAATGAAGGCTTGCTGCTTTTGACGGCCCAGTCCGACCCGGTTGCAGATGTCTTCAAAGAGCTATTTATTATTATAGAAGAAGAAGAAAGGAAAAAAACTTCTACCCTCAACGCTTCCTCGGAAAATAAAACAGAAATTCAGTGCATTGATGGAGAAATACCAGAACCGCTCGACGACCCCACCTGGGGCCAGCCGGATACACGTATACGTATATTCACTGGGGTGTCGGATGATGGTTCGGGGCAGAAAACCTACCACCTGTACATCGAAGAAGCGGACCTGTTGGACGAAAATACGTGCGAGAAGATTTTCGCGACACTGTACGGCGCAAACGAGACCATCGAAATTCTCAGGATCGAAGCGGACGACAAAGAATGTAAAGTGAAAAGGACTGTCGTGCCTAGTAAAAACAAAGACATGAAAAAATCTGGGGATTTGACAAAAGGAGAACAGCGCCAAAGCTCGTCCACGACGACTGGTGATTCAAAACACAAAGAACAAAGGCCAAGGGAAGAAAATATGAAAGATAAAAAGAGCGACATAAAGCAAAAGACTCCAGGAGATTGTAAAGAAAAAAATACCGTCACTTCTAAAAAACCAGCAATTCCTAAAGACAAAAATGGTGCCTGTGATAATAATAAGCCTGCACCTCCCGCAGAGAAAACAGGTAGCACTTCTAAGAAATCTGTTTCTACTAACGAGAAAAAAGATCTCTGTGAAAAGAAACCTACAACTCCTAAAGATCAAAAAGGAGTTTGTGAAACGAAACCACCAGCTCCAAAGGAGAAAATAGACAACACTGGTAAGAAGCCAGGAACTGCCAAGGACAAGAAAGATCCCTGTGAAAAGAAGTCACCTAAAGCTCCTAACGAAAACGTGGAGATAAACGCTAACAAACAGGCAACACCTAAAGAGAAAAAGGATGTGTGTAAAAATATGAAGCCTGAAACCCCTAAGGACAAAAACCATGTCACGCCCCAGAAAACTGCGACTCCCAAAGACAAAAAAGATGTATGTGAAAAGAAGAAATCAGATACCTCTAAGGATAAAAAAGACACCACATCCAAAAAACCTGCACCGCCAAAGAAGATAACAGAAGCAATGTGCGAGAAACCTCCTAAGAGCAAAACTGATGCGTGTGCAAAAAAGCCTGCAAACAATAAGGACAAAAAGAATGTCTGTGAAAAGAAGTCGCCTTCAAAACCGAAAAAGGATAGTGACCCAACTTCTAAGAAACCAGCAACTTCTAAGGACAAAAAAGATGTCTGTGATAAGAAGTCTGAAACCTCCATGAACAAAATGAATGT
>CM077110.1:18646409-18657260 GCA_039619505.1 Cimex hemipterus | reverse complement strand
GCCAAGAAATCTGAACCTCCAAAAGAAACACCCAGTGTTACTTCTTTGAAGCCTTCAACTCCCAAAGAAAAAACAGACGTTTGCACCAAGAAATCTGAACCTCCAAAAGAGACACCCAGTGTTACTTCTATTAAGCCTTCAACTCCCAAGGAGAAAACAGACGTCTCCGCCAAGAAATCTGAACCTCCAAAAGAGACACCCAGTATTACATCTTTGGAGCCTACTACTCCCAAGGAGAAAACGTCTGTCGCTGACAAGAAACCTGAACCTTCTAAGGAGACATCAGATGCCAGTTCCGTGAAACCTGCAACCCCCATGAAGAAAACGTCCGTCTGTGACAGGTCAGGTGGAGACCCGTTTCAGTCCGCCAAATTAATACCCGAACCGGATGTGGAACTAACGGAAGAGCAGAAGAAATCCGGTGACGTTCCCGGCCTAAGCCGACATGTCGTCCAACCTCCCTCAGGGGCGGACAAAGAGTCCTCGTACAAGAACCCCGAGTACTCGGCGTACCACAAATTCTCATTCTCCCAAGCCGAAGCGGAGTTAAACAAATACAGGTTGCCCCAGCCCGCTTTACAACAGCCCAAGAAAGAAACAAACGGATGACAAATAGCCAAACGCCGATTAACGTGTCTGTCCAATATGAACCTAAAAAATGTTGTGTGTTTTTTGTTTTTAGTTTAAACTAAATCAATATGAAAGACGTTTAAATTTACGAAAGTAATGTCGGTAACAAGGTGGGGTTGATTTTGTTTTCCTCGGGCAGGCACTCCATTTCAATTTTCCTCCCAATCGCGAGTAGATGTTAAGTAGAGTTAATAAATCTTCCTTATATTTGAAAATCTACTCGGAAGAGCTTATCGTCCCCTTGGGGTGTTTTTCTATCCACTTCCCCCGGAAAGGGGACGAAATCAGAGAAGGTTCGAGTGGTAAAGCCGGTAAATAAGGAAACGCCTTCCGAGGACGATGTTTAACCAATTGACACCACCCTTGATCACACTAATTTGGAAAATTTACCTTTTCCTCCATTTTATATTTCAGTTCGAAAACTTGGCTTTTCTGTCGAGCCGGAAAAAATAAGAAACCCCGTCAATCAAACGTCCACATCGTAACAATTCTTTGAATATTTTTTTGTCCGAGTTAAATTATATTGGAAAATCCTCCTTTCGCAAACACCCTTTTATAACTTCCTCAAGAGAGGAAGAGAAAAAAAAGTTGAACAATTTCCGGGTAAGTTAGGATAAATAATAAACCGCGGGTAATCCGATTTTTTTTAACTAACGAACAATGTATTCATTTGGACCTGCCTGGACATTACGCACAGCCTTAATGAAATACAATATTTAAAAATAATTAAACCATAGAGATTTTTGGATTTAACGACCAGATAATTAGGTTGAAGGATTTATCTCTTTCACCAAAAGGAGGCCTTTATCACTCACTGGATAATACGTGTACAAAAGAATATCCTGAGGATTTAACTTTTAACAACCCGGTCTAGCATGTTATATTTATTTTACGGATATACCTAATAATATATCTATTTTTTTAAAATTCCAATATGATATTTGTTCTGGGACGTTGTTTAGTTAAAGAAATATCCATTTAAAATTTACTATTCATCTCTATGTATGTTTTTTCCTGATTAGAAAATTTTATTTATTAGTCAAACATATGATTTCTGTGGGAAAAAAAGAAAAATACCTAAGAGGTGTTTGGTATGTCTTTTTTTGTTTTGGGTGACGTGTCTATTTTTCGTTGGGAGATTGATATTTCCCCGCGTAGGCTATTTTCCATGGGAGATTCGGTTTCTTGGTACTGGCATATAATGTACCTTTGGAAGGTTCAGATTTCTTGGTACAAACATCTTCCTTTGGGGCTTCGGGTTTCTTGACACTAACGTATCGTTTTTTATTGGGCGGTTGCTATTTGCCGACACAGACATCTAGTTTCTTTTGGAGAATCGGTTTCTTGGCACGGGAAGATCCGGAATGCATGGCACTGACGTTTAGTTTACCTTTGGAAGGTTCAAGTATCTCGGCTCCAAAGTCAAGCGTTTCATTAGGTAGTTTATATTTCCCGGCTCAGGCATCTATTTTCCTTGGGAGATTCCTTTCTTGGCAATGACATCTAGTATACCTTTGGAAGGTTCAGGCTTAATGGCATTGGAATCTGTTTTCTTTGGAACTTCGGGTTTCTTGGCACAGGAATCTGTTTTATTTGGAAGATTCAGATTTCTTGGTACAAAAATTTTCCTTTGGGGGCTTCGGGTTACTAGGCACTAACTTCTAATTTTTCATTGGCAACTTGATATTTGCCGGCATAGCCATCTGTTTTCCTTGGAAGGTCCGACTCCCTTGTCATTGATGTATAGTTTACCTTTGGAAAATTCAGATATCGTGGCATAGGCATCTGTTTTGTTTGGAAGATTCCGGAGTCTTGGCAGAGACATTTAGTTTAGCTTTGGAAGATTCAGATTTCTTGGTACCTTTGGGGCTTCGGGTTTCTTGGCACTAACGTATCGTTTTTTATTGGGCGGTTGATATTTGCCGACACAGACATCTAGTTTCCTTGGGAGATTCGGTTTCTTGGCACTGACATCTAGTATATCTTTGGAAGGTTCAGGTTTCATGACATAGGAATCTGTTTTCTTTAGAAGATTCGGGTTTCACGGCACTGCCGTTTAGTTTACCTATAGACGATTCAGATTTCTTGACAGATATATCCTTGTTTGGGAGGTTCTGGTATTTTGGCACTAACGTCTGGTTTTTCATTGGCAGGTTGATCTTTCCCGACATAGGCATTTGTTTTTCTTGGCTTCTAGCTATGATGTAGAGTTTACCTATGGAAGGTTAAGATTTCTTGTCACAAGCGTCTGTTTTCTTTGGAAGGTAAGGGTTTCTTGGCGTTAACGTCTAGTTTGTCACCGGGTGATTTTTATTTCCCGGCACAAGCATCTATTTTCCATGACTGGCTTCTCATGTTGTCCAGCTTACCTTTGGAAGTTCGGCTTCCTTAACACTGCTGTATATACCTTTGGAAGTTTCAAGTTTCTTGGTGCTGGTGATTTTATATTTTTGGAATTCTTAAATTTCATAACATAGACATCTGGTTTTCTCTTGAAAAGTTCTGGTTTCTTGAACAACCGTCGGGTTTTTTTAGAAAAATCTTATTCAATTACACAAACCAATATACATGTAATGACATCTGTTCCGATCTAAGAAAGAGGCGTTTGTACTAAAAACGTTCTCAGAGATATTTGTTTATGTGCTTTTAGAATTAGACCTCAAAGGGCGTCGGTGGCCGCACGGTTTAGGCGTTGACACGGCGTTCAACTTGTAAAGTAAAGGTCCCGGGTTCGAATCCAGCCGCCCTGCATTCGAACCAGACAAACTTACGAATGGGCTTTCTATCAACAACACTGGCACCACTGGGTTCATATAACCTCGTAGTAGAAATACCCTTTAAAAAAAATTAAACTCTCTTCAATATTTATAGGGATATATCCGTAAATCTTCGTATGTGCCTAAAACAATGTTTTGTTGCTTTTATGATAGCTTTTTCTATAATATTGTGATTTAATTTTAATAATTTTTCTTTCTTCTTTTTCAGAATGAATTTATCTTAAGATGGAGATGTTATTATGCTTGCTGGCACTCTTCTTTTTCACCAGTTCGTCCGAGATCCAGCCGACAGACCGACCAGGCGGTAAGTGAGATGCAATAGTTTATAGAACGTTTCCCGACTGTCAAGGTTTTGTGAAGGCAAATTGAAATATCGAAAAATCAATATGTAAATAAACAAAGGTGTAAAAATCCCGAAGAAGTTTTTCCTCCTTTCCAGGCCGAAATAAGCCGAACTATCAGCCTTCGTAATCCGAAAAAGATCAAAAGGCCAAATGCACACGGGTTCGTAAGTTCATTTAAATATTTACATTCATTTTGGCTGGCCCATCTCTCTCGCAACGGTGTTTTAGGGAAAACATGAAACACGGACGAACACGGAATTGGAAGGTCCAATTTGTCTTAATTGAACAATTGCGAGAGTCCGTTTCAATGCTGGAAAGTGCTCGGTGGTTTTGATACCACAGCATTATTCGTCAAAACGGCAACAATTTTCTAAGTCGTGAAATTAACTTTTTACAAATCCGGATGTTAGCAACGGTTTCAAATGAATCAATGCTTACAAATAGAAGGTACTAAACCAATAGAATTCACCCTCCAAAAATAAAACAGGTTATTAAAATCCGAAGTAAACAGCTTATGTCTAAGAAAGGGACGTTTGTACTAAAAACGTTCCCATAGATATTTTTGATGTTCTTTAGAATTAGACCCCAAAGGGCGTCGGTGGCTGCAACGGTTTAGGCGTTGACACAGCGTTCATCTCTGTAAGGTAAAGGTCCCGGGTTCGAATCCAGCGGCCCTGTATTCGTAAAACTTACAAATCTAAAAGCAATTCCTGGATGAAGACGGCTGAACCTTACGCTACAAACTCATTCACTTACTGCAAAAAATTTGCGACTTAAAAAAACGTTGTTTTTTTTTGTATGTAGAAAACATTGTCTTTGTTGGAATTATGGTGCAGTTTACTTTTAGGTTCGGCTTTCTTGGCTCAAAACTTATTTTTTTTAACTTCGTCAATATTGACACAGCGTACAGGTTTCTTTTGGAAGGTTCGGCTTTGTTGGCACCGAGTACAACAGACATCTGTGTTGTTTTAACTTCGGCTATCTTGACACAGCGTACAGACGTCTGTGTCGTTTGGAAGGTTCGGCTTTGTTGGTAGTCTAGATCACCTTTCGAAGGTTGATATTTCTTGAAACAGGCATCCGTTTTCTTGGAAGGTCTCGGTTCTTGGTGCTTTCCTTGGAAGGTTGAAATTTGTTGACACAGACATTCTCGTTTTTTGGGACGGTTGATATTCATCGGCACTGGTATCTGTTTCCTTAGAAAGCTCTGATTTTTGGGCACTGACGTCTGTTTTTTCTTTGGGTGTTTGATATTAGCTGGCGCAGGTACTATTCACCTTGGAAGTTTTTCTTGACATGTTTGGTTTTCCTTTAAAACGTTAAGGTTTCTTGCCTTTGACCTTTGTTTTTCTTTGGTAGGTTTCCATTGCTTGGCCCTGACATACGGCAGTTTAGGAAGTTTCAGATTTTTTTTAATTGTCAAAAGTTTAGATGTCTTGACATAATCGTTGATGAATCTTCCTAAAAACAGATATCTCTAGAAGAAACAAGATCCTTACTACACGCGTCTGTTTCTAAGAAGCTTAAACCATCCGCAGATAAAAACATGTCCTACATCAAGAAAAAGAAGAGTCGAGGGAAAATCCTCTTAGGCGTCTAATGCTGGATTAAAATGTCCGAAATATGGAAAACGGAAAAGGCAGACGGTGCTGGGCCTCGTTTTTCCAACCATTTCCTTTTGATCGTTTGCATTCTCTTTGTCGGCTATGGTTTTCTAAAATGGGAATTCGCTCTGTCGAAGTGTGTGCTGTTTGACATAGCGCTTTAACGAGCCCCACCGGATCGACGGAATTCTATTTACCCCAGGACTTCGATCTGTCTTTGTATTTGATTTCTATTCGGAAATATCAATCAGGGAGCAATTGACAATATGAAATTTTGGGAGAAGAACTGCCAAATTTTCGAATTGAGTATTCGCTTTAAAGAAATTACAGGAATGATCTAAAAATGATCAATATCACTTTTCTAGTCTATTTTTTTTCCAAGATTGCAAGAAAATTTTCTTTAACCCGGCTTTACGAGTCTATATCTCGATCACGCCCGTCCGTTCCGGTTTGTAAGTTTTGAAACGGGCTTTTCGGACACTTTGACGCGCGCCTGGGTTTTTCTTTTTCACAGAACTTTCTCTTATGTGGTTGTAAATATAAGATAGAAAAGTTCAGTTTTATTACACCGGCCTTGATAGAGTGGTTCACATCTTGCCCGGAGGTCCAGGTTAATCAACTCCTAGCTTAATGAAAAGTAAAACAGTAAAAACATTCAGATTGTTTTTAATTAAACAATGTATCAGATTTTAAATAAAGCCTTTCTTTGTGTTTTTTCTAAAAGAAAAATACAATAATGATTTCCATTGCATAACTTGATATTTCTTCTCTTTTCCTGTCAGAGCACGCAATTGAAAACGAAATTTATATATAAAAAGAAAAAAAAATTAAGGGCCAAATAATTTTTTCACATTATAAAGAGTGGGTTATAAAACACGGAGAGCCAGTTTTTTTTTGGATCTACTCAAATTCGTCTCATTCGCTTTATGAAATTAGCGTCCTGGGTCGCCCTTTCGACGCTCCCGGTGGGTTGGCGCATAACCGAGTCTCTCTAAATCAAAGGGTTTAATGGAATTACATCGTGTTTCTTTCCCGAGGGAAGCGGCTTTAGACCTTTTTCGGGGACTTAATTAGCATTAGGAAAAACGTCAGCCGATGTGTTGTTGAAGAGGGAGGGAAATGGGAATCGACTTCAGAGCGAAAGGTCCACAGATCTCCTTCCACCGGTAGACAATTGGCGACACTATCGTCGCCCACCACAGCTGCCCCGTTATGCAAAACGAGGAAGAACATCCCCGGCCGTAATTTACCTTTTTCCATCTGTCTAAAACCTAATATCGTCGAGGGAAGAGCAGCAGGGTTTTTCGCCGCCTTGAACAGACGATGTGAAAAGCAGCTGTCCTAGCTTCCCTCCTGCATCATTTGGCACAGATAAAAGAACATTAATTATTCAACGAGACTCATTTGTAACAGACATCGTGCTCTGATTTATCCTTTTAGTCTTCTGAGAACACCTCCCAATTTTCACGTCGCTCCTTTCACGCTTAAGATAGTCCATTTCAAAAAGATATGTAATTATTTAAGTTACTTAACTAAGTTAATACTTGTTATTTGGGCTTTATTTGCTACTATTTTTACTTCTGTTATTGCCCCTTTTTGTGAAAAATGGTTATCCTCAGTTAAAATGAATTTATTTTATCCCTTTATTTCAGGGAGATTTTACAGTAGGAAATGGTGATTTAAACCGATAAACGATGGATTTCCTGTTCCGATGATGTCAAACAAGACTAGCTACTTTGATAGATATAATTTTGTCTGACGTCAGAGTGAACGTGACTACGTTTCGGGCATATTTGTTCAATAAAACCTTCAAAATAAATTAATAAATGTAATAAGTTGATAGCTCTAATTGAGCATGACCGAAATGGACACTACTGGTGGGTCAACCTCCTGTCGAATGGCGTGAAAGTGGACTTTACTGAAGAACATAGTTGTGCGAGTGCAAAATTTTCCTTATTATTTGATATTTTTGTTGGACTAGTTCAATTTATTCATTCACTTTTGTTCCAGTAATTGAAATGTTTTTGTTATTTCGTTTGATTTTATTGTTATAAAACTTCCTGGCCGGCTGAAAACAAAATCTACTTGTTTAATATGGTTAGGGGTGGTTAGGCATGAAAAATGGCAAAAGGAGGGAAAATTCAAAAGGTGACGTTGAGATGAGTTGATGTCCGAGTGGATCGGGGTCACGATAGCTCAAGTGGTAGCGGAGTATCTAGCCGAAGATCATGGTTCGAATCCCGTTCGTGCCATTGAATGTTTCATCTCAACTAAAAACCTTAATTAATAGAAAGGTATTAATTGGTCAAGCGGACCACGAAATTGGTGAATTTAACTTGTTTAATATTTTTTGTCTAGTTTCAAATATTTACTTTTTCTCGGAGAGAAGGTGCTTCAGGCCTAGGTCAACTTCAAAATTTACAAATTGTCCATCAAAAAAGATGGAAATAACTGCTCTTTTTAACCACAGTTTACGGTTACTCAGGGCGATGGAGTCAGGGGAGGTGCAAGCAGTTTCGATCCTTTTCCCTCAGCTCTTCAACTGAGCTTGCTGGTTACTGTTTTTTAAATAGCGACCAAAAAAATAGGCAAGAGGAGTTAAATCTGGTGACCGAGGAGGCCGACAGATCGGGTCTTGAGGTCCTATCCACCTATCCCGGAAATGACAAATCAAATAATGTCTCACCTGTAAAGAATGGTGTGGGAGACATCCTTCAAACTGGAGGATCATTTTTATGTCACCATTGCAGAGGTAGTATAGTATGGGTAAGTAAAGAAGAAATTGAGGCACCTTTTAAATTATTTTCGCAGAAATACGGCCAAATTTATTTATTTATGAGCAGTCCACACCAAACGTTGATACTGTGTACTAACTAATGATGATAAGAGTAAGAAATTCGCGGATTTTTCTCTGCCCAGGTTCGAAAATTCCAACCGTTTTATGTGACATTAAGAGTAAACATAGATTTATTAGTCCATGAGATGTACTGTACAGTACATTCCCGTATACTCGATCGTCCTTAAAAGGACAATGAGGATCTTTAACATCAGAACCGAGGCATATTCGGCATTATAGCACGTTTTGATTCTCAAGATGAGAGCTGACGCACCTCCACATACGACAGAATGGTGGTACTTCCACAGCATTGGTATGGAGGCTGCTCAGCAACCTCGCTCCTCGCTTGCACATTCCGAGTGGTCGGATCTGCATTAAGCATCAGTATGCCACGCGCTAGGGCTACTTAAGCTGAAATGCACCATCCTGTACTCCTGCCCACTCCCTAGAAAGAGAAGGCCACTCTATCTCCCAGAGAATTGGAGCTTCTTTAGCGTAGAAACTACTGTTTAAAGTGGAATTACTAGCCACCCCCTAGAGGAGTACCGCCTACGGTAAAAGCCATCAATCGAGCTCAGCCTACATCTACGTGCAAAGTAAGAGCAACCATTTCACTCCCCGTTCCCATACGCCACTACTGTCGCATTCATGGGACTTTTCAGTATAATCATAGTGCCCTCAACCCTTATACGCTGCCGTCCGATCCGCCGTATCCCGTGAGGCCGGGTGGTTAACGGTGGTCATACCCAAGTTTCGTGCGAAGGTCTCAGTAGAAAACAGCCTCTTCGTCACGGGCAACTACGAGTCCATTCCCATTGTAACAGGAGGTGAATTTGGAACCCCGTAGTTCAGATGGTTATGTACCCTCCCCCGTCTCTGCAAACAGAATCTTCTACCCTAACCCTCGTGTGCTTCTGATGCTTCTGATAAGGCACCCGCCGCCCTGTGCCGGCCCGAGGCCGACGCGAGTACAACTTGTGCTTTAGAGAGGTTGCCACGCCACCAAGGGTTGAGAAGGGGCCACGAAATAAAATGAAAAAACCTGGATTGCGGAAGGACGTGAATGAGGGAAGAAATCTGATAAGACAAGTCCGTTCAATTTCTTCCAGTAATTTAAGAAGAAGGATCATTGAAAATAAACTCATGGCCCGGCACCTTGCTCGTGGACCTCCTCTCACCACAGCTTAGAAAATTAGAATAGGATATTGGAAGATTAGGGACTAGTTTTCATTAAAGAAGAAGTGAGAGTTGGCCACAAATCTTACGATGAGCTTAATTTCATATGCTGGTATGGTTGCTCAGGTGGTATTCCACGATGAGTCATTGATCTCTAACTTCACAGTGGTACTTACAAGGCATAAGTGGAACAAAGATGTAGTGCGATCCCACCCCCACATCCGTTGAGGATTCTTGCTAATGCTTACTAATGCAGCAGAATGCCAGGGCCTTTTAGAGCACGTATTGTGTATGACCTGAATGAGCGTTTAGTGTGCCCAGCTTGCAGTCCAAATTCGAACCCTATTATGGGACCAACTTAAGTGACAAGTACGACGGGGAAACCCAGGTCCTAACAAACTAGAATAGTTGAAAATGACTCTTTTTGGTGAATGAAAAAGGATTCCTCAGGGATCAAAAATCTTTTCCAAGGAATGCAAAGGCGTATAACGAACGTTATAGTGCTATGATTGAAAAACTCGGTATCTAAGGGGTCAAAAAATTGTTTACAATTTTTTTTTAAATTCTTTACTTAATAATTGTTTTTTTTTTTTAGAATTAGGCAATAAACATTTTCTATGTAGATATCTTGTTTTTACAACCAAACCTATTTTTAGTATGCAAAATATGAATAAACCTAAATAAATTAAAATTTAAGTTGGTGCGTTAATTTTGTCCATCAGTCTGTTATATCAGAAAAAATGGCTAGTTTATTTTTACTCTCTCAATCAACATATTTTTGTTAATAATTATTTTCTGCAAATTTTATATTATATCTTGTAATAATTTAATAACTTATTTCTACAGTTTATATGCAATGATGATAAAAGTGATACGTAATGTATATTTATGTATAATTTTTATATATTTTTACCTTTGTTTTGCTTTATATATCGTTATAGAATATTTTGTGCATTGTTTCATTTCAAGCAGTTTTGTAAATTGTATATATATTGAAAAATGATGACAAAGTGGGCTTGCATATTGACGATTCGCGTTAAAGCGGGCGAGTCTACTTTGGTCAGTCAAACCATAAAATGATGTCAACTTGGATTAACCTGCTACCGAATGACGACAAAGTGAGCGTGACTACTCGGTCAGTCAATTCAGCAAATAATAACTAAGTGTGTTAACGTAATACCAGTTGACAAGTCTTATCTGTTTGATCAATTGTCAAGTGTCATCACAAGTGTGTCAATGTCAAAAAAGCGGCGGACCAAAACGATTTCTACATTATCGTATAACTTCGACCTTGGCGATTTTATTGTTTAATTGTCCAATAAATATGTGAGTTGTCGAATAGATATATAAATAATTAAATAAATAATATGTCGATAAATAATGAATATATTAAAATATTATGGGTATATTAAGAGGTTACGAAATAACTATTTGAACTAGTGGACATAGAGAGACAGTTTATATAAACTAAGTACCCCCCCCCC
>CM077110.1:18604131-18631409 GCA_039619505.1 Cimex hemipterus | reverse complement strand
GACAGACAGAGAGTGAAAGAGAAGAGAGGAAGAGGGAGAGTGGGGTGGGAGAGAGAGAAAGAGAGAGAGAGAGAGTGAAAGAGAAGAGAGTGGGAGAGAGAGGAGGAGGGAGACAGACAGAGTGAAAGAGAAGAATGGGAGAGAGAGAGAGAGGTGGGAGAGTGAAGGGGTGGGGAGAGAGAGAGAGACTACACAGCTATACCTAATGATACACACAAGCACGCCATAATTAATTTCAGTAATTAGAAGTGACTCTTTGTATGTTGATTCTTCGTTTTTGTCCATCTCTCAAATTTGGCGTTGTGAGCCGTCGAATATCGCCTTTTCCAGCCCCCTTTCGAGTCCACGCCATTTCTCAGAGCAGAAACACACGGTTCTTTGATCTTCCTGCTGGAAAAAAAAAGTATTTTCCATACTTTTGTTAGTTGAGATTGCCCCATTTAACGAGGGGGCCAGGAATTACAGCCGTGATCCGCTTGAATAGACTCTTGATAGTGAAAATTGCCCTTAACTGGGAAAGGGTTAATTAAGGATTTTTAGGATTTTTTTTTCGCTTTTGTTTTTGTTTGTAGGTTTCGCGGGATGAAAAATTTGCATGAAGCCGGTGAAAACTTTCTTTTCTGATGCCCTTGTGCCTTTTCAAACCTCATGCCAAACAGTGTTCAAAGGAATGCCTCTGAAATCTCTCGAAAAACAAAATAATACTCCTTTCATCGCGTTTCGGATCGCCGGGGCGTAAACCAAAACACCCGTGTAAACACGGCGAACCCTTTTTTCCCCAAAGCCCCGTACAATATTCACAAAGGGGGTCGGGACTTAATGCTTGACGGACTTTCCGTTTGCGCCAAGATGGCCAATTTTACGCAGTTGAAATTTATAAAAGAACGCCTTCGAACGTTTATTCTGAAATGGGTTCAATTGATGAAAAATTGGACTTATTTTGACTAAATTAGTTCACAGAAACATAAGTGATATCCCCAAGAAAAAGCTATACTTGAATAGACGTCGCTTGATTTATGACTTATAGATTGGTTCAATTCTATAATTACTTGATTCAATGTTGAATAAAATGCAATGTCTATTTCGCCTTGTTTTTTACTAGAAATCAAAATTAATCAATCCTTTCTTCCTTTTGTCTCTTTCCCTTTTTTTATTTTTCCCCTGTCTCTCTCTATTTGTTGTTCTTTTGTATGACACTAACTACCTTTCTTATTCTTTCTCGTTGTTTTTTTTCTTTCACTGTTTAAATGCCTTTCGTTCTTTCTTTTTTCCTTTATCTTAAGTACAATTACTTTCTTGGTTTATCTGTTTGTATTTTGTTTTCTCTTTCCTTTCATTTACACATCGCTTTCCCCTCGGGTTGAGCTACTATGGTTTTGTGATTTCTCCCCGGTGCTTGGTTCCGTATACCGGACATTCGTGGAGGTACAGATTCCAATTAATTAAATAATTTAATTTTTAAGTTTTATTTGTTTAAATAAATTATATTACTATATCAGCCACGATTTCTCGGATAAATCAGACCGATACAAGCAGGCGTCCTACGAGGTCAAGAACACCTCGAGCTTATCGAAGACTGGTGTAACAAATGGAGGACAAAACTAAATGAAGAATAATGTACTCAGTAGTCGTTCATCTTGAAAAACATTTCCCTAACTACACTGTACAAACAGCAACAACAACAAACATATACGGACTTTCAATCAAGTCAAATACTTAAGACTACCTAAAAAACAGACTGACGTGGAATCCCACACAAGACTTCAGTGTGACGACTTGGACAACTGAGAATTCTATCACCGAAATCCGTCTTGGCAGACAAATAAACTAACCTTATCCAAGACTTTAATGCGACCAATTGGACATAAGGAGTGGAACTATGGGGTTGTGCCAGTCCATCCAATAAAAAGGTCTCAGAAAAATCATCAAACCTTTTTACTACAGCACTAATCCCACTATCCACAACGACTTCTACATCAACAACGAATTGGTCCGTTCCCGATTCCAAACGTTTCACACCAGCATCTCCATCCATCCTCACTCTAGTGCCCCTCGAAACCTCATTGTCCCTCTTACCCCTTAACACCTTATATTGAGTGTTGTGTCCTGCTGGTGACGCGCATTAGTGTTAATCTATCTCCGAATGAAAATTGTATTTTCTTTATTCTCTTTCTCGGTTATGTATGTTTTTAACACAACGACCTCTGGCAGATTGATCTCAAGCTCTAATTCGGAAAAACAACATAAATTTATTTCCATAAAGCTGTTTATTAATATAATTTTCATTTCCTCTACTCATGGATCTCAGTGGATGTCGTAAAACAACAAAACAAGCACGAAGCGTTAGAGAAAGAAAGTATTGTGTCTTGTATATATAAATACTTAAATATAAAGTATATAAATATACTTTAAAAAAGAAAAAGAAGCATTCAATAATTTCTTTAGATTCCAGAAAAACTCGCTCCGTCTGTTTAATGAAATACCTTCCCACAATATTGTACGGCTTTCGGAGATGCTGTTCGACTATCCATCACACTCAGCTCATTGCGTTGTACACGCAATAGAGGCTGACGAAGCAATACTGCCTAGTTTCTTCCTGGACATATGACCAGGGTATGGCTCCGGGACTTGTGTCAGATTTCAAGGATATATTACCTTACTCCAACAAATCATACCTTCATCCAAAATTGCCCAAAACACTTACTTATACCTTCATTTATTCGATTATCGCTGATATCGCGCTAGGTGGCGTACTCGCTCCCATAATCTACACAATTGATCTACCCGCATCACCCTTATTCCAAGGTACTATCTTACTGATCATTAGTTCCATATTACTCGTGTCAGCATGGGGCGGCGGGCGCCAGATACTGTCTGCAGGGGGGAGGGTTCATAACCATATATACTACGGGGTAACAGAAATGTCCCAAGCCCCTACTACATTGGGAATGGACTCGTAGTTGGCCGGGCTGTCTTCTATCCGAGTCCTTCGCACGAAACTTGCGTATGACCATCGTTATTCACCCGGCCTCACGGGATACGAAGGATCAGACAATCGAGGTGTATAGCGTTGAGTACTCTTAGGCTATGCCGACGGAGTCCCGCAAATACGTGAGTAGTGGCGGATTGAACTGGGTGGTGAATCGGTTGTCTTATTCGAGTGCGCTTTGCATGCAGATGTAAGTAATGTGCTCGATTGGCGGCTATTACCGTAGGCAGTCTCCTTTAGGGGGTGGTTAGCAATTCCACTTTAAACGAAACCCCGGCCTGAACGGATCCGAAAGTTTCTACGCCGGGGAAGTTTCAATACTCTGAGAGATAGAGTGACCTTCTCTGTCTAGGGAGTGCGTGGGAGACCAGGTTGATGTATTTAGGCTTTCCCTTTGCGCGCGGAATACGGTTCGATGCTTTATGCGGACCCGGCCACTCGGAATGGGAAAGCGGGGAGCGAGGTGGTCTTGGCCCTTCAGGGCTGAGCTGCCTCTACACCAATGCTGCGTCAGTAACACCATTCTGTCGTACGTAGAGGTACGTCAGTTCTCATCTTGAGAATCAAAATGCGATAATGTCGGTAGGCTAGGTGTGGACGTTAAAGATCCTCATTGTCCATTTAAGGATGGTCTAGTAAACGGGAAAGCGAAGTTCCATGTGACCTGAAAACGTCAATATCTCCTACAGATCAAGTTATATACATACATACATTTTAATCGCCCGACCTACCCACGAGAAGATATTATCCTACAGATCGTTACTCATATACGTACCACACAACTGCAATATACCCTATATATCGACAGGGCAACTTTCTCGTTCCACTACTTTATCACTTTATACATCCGAGCTACCCACATCACCCTTACCGTTGCGAATGGTGCTGCAATTACCGTCTATCTCAAGACAATAATCTCGTCACAGCTTTTCACAATATGCAAATCCTAAATGGTAAATAAGTGCAATGAAACCAAATCCCGATTGAACAAAATCTATCTATCTACTTTACACTTCTGTTTATGACCCTTTCTCTGATTATGACAATTTCCTTCATGTTCAATGTTTTATTTCGCCCGAAATTTATCTGACCCTTCCACTTTCTACTTTTTACTAACGTTCTTATTTTTCCTCTTTTTATCTCCGTCACTATGTTACTGTCTTCGTATTACGTAATTTTGCCTTTCATCCTCTTCGACCTCGCTATCTTTCCTTATTCATCTGTTTCCATGAAACCATATTTTTGTTTTTCTTGCCTGAATTTTTTCCCTTGTCCCATTTTTGTTTTATAATTAGCATACTTAACTATCCACAGGTTGATTTTCAATTTGTGAATTAATATTGTAGTATTTTATTCGATGGATGTCGTCGGCATCAATTATTAATCGTCCAATTTTGTTTTTTCAGGTGAGGCGGAAGTGAGCTGCATGCCTGCCGAGGACGTCTTCCGCTGCGACGAGACCGTCTGCGTCGCTAAGACGGTCCGCTGCAACGGCATCCCCGACTGCCCGGGAGCCGAGGACGAGTCCGTCATGGAATGCGGTAAGGAAAAAAACCGCGATGGGTCCGCCCGGCGTCGCTGTCCGACCGTGACGCAAGGCTGTCCGACGAAAGGGCCATCGATTTTCGCCGTGGGCGGTGGATAAATTGGGCGATCCACTCATGCACAACAGCCGATTTGTGTCTATCATCGTTACGAATCGAATTAACAAGCCTTTCCCCCAACGCTTTAACCGAAAATATAAAAATGAATACATTAATATTATTTTATTAAATCATCGAGGGACATTTTATTGTCCTCCTTTTTTTGTCTCTTTTTATATTATTATACAAAAGGTTATTTATTCAACATTTGGGAGAAGGCGAAATTTGTGGCGTTATTCAAATGCCATGCATCCTCCAGGGGAGGATACAAGGCCGAATTGCGGAAAAATATCGAAGTCATAATACAAAACAAAGAAGGCTGATCTAGAAATCTAGAAACCCGCGATGCTCCCTCGAAACAAAATAAAATTACTGAATTCAAAACTAAATTAAAACTTCCACGCGGTTCCAATTGTAACATTCACATCCTGATGTGTTTCCTTAATATTTCAATTTCCAAGCTCACACGGAAATACGCTGTTCCCATTTTTCACCCCCTCGTCTCATGTTTATTTATTAGAAATGAATAATTTCAACGCACGTCTTCAATGATGTGTCGGAGAAATTGTTTCCTCATGGGATGTGTTGACGCACGAGGACCCTTGTAATTAAACCTAGATCAGTGTAAAATTGTTTTCTGAATATCTTGATTTATCTACTCAAGATTCTCATAACCTTATCTTCCTGGCTGACTATAGGATTATTATAGATGGGTGAGAAAGACAGTCAAATACTCGAATAGGGCGGAGCTAAGGCACTTAGTTTATTGTATTGTATCAATGACATCAAAATTGCTGAGCCGTTGTCAAATCGTCACGAAGTTTCTCTTGATCGGTCAATTCTATTAATGGCATAAAAACGGATGGGGCTTATCAGGTCGGTCTGTTGTGAACGACGGATCGGTTCGTTTATTGATTAATCCAAGACAAATGGCATAAATCTGGTGTGGATAAACAAGGTTAAATCCTATTATCCATTGTGGTGAAAATCGAGAAAAACATACGTTTCGTTCACTTCATTCAATAGACTTACTGCTTGACAGAAAATGAGCATTTGTAGCCTTTGATATTTAGTTTGCTGGTTTGCGGAGACTTTCCAAAGAGGAAATTCGCAAAAATTATAATGTTACACAAACCCCAACGACGATTCAAATAAGTGATGAACAACTTGGGGGGGGGAAAGAAGATAGGCGTAGCTGATGCCTTGAACGAATTAGGAGATATTGTTAAAAATACCTGTACTAAATACTGTACAGCCCTTTTTGTCGACATATCAGGTGCTTTCGATAATGTTTGGTGGCTCGTGTTATTGTTGAGGATAAAAAAATAAGGGGTGCCCAAATGGGATATTTAGGTTATTATTAGATTATTTCGAAAATAGGGTAATTTGCATGCAGCATGGATCAAAACAGGTGGAAAAATTAGTTACCAAGGGGTGTCCGCAAGGATCAGTACTTGGACCCTATTTTTGGATTTGGCTATTTGATACCCTTATAAAAAATTTGAGAGAAAGAGTGGAGGTTATCGGCTATATGGATGATTTAATAATAATGGTAAAAGAGAACAGTAGAACAAAAATTGAAAAAAATTTTTAGAAATAATGACTATTATAGAAAAATGGAGTAATGATAAAAAATTAAAAATATCCAAAGAAAAGACTAAACTAATGTTATTGATAGGGAATATGGATAGATATAAGAGACCAACAGTATTGTATAAAGGAGAACAAATTGTATATGTAAAAGAATATAAACATTTGGGTATTCTAATAGAGGAAAACATGAAAATAACTAGTCATATAGAAAATAAAATATCTAAGGCAGAATCAAGAATGGCCAAACTAGTGAGATTGCATGGAGCTGATTGGGGCTATGATTTTAAAAGCATGCGAGAAATTTTTAATTGAGTGAAATCAACTCCCTAGTATATCATGGAACTCCTTTTATTAGTAGCTATATGAAATCAACAGATTATAAAATTTTAGAAAAAGGATACAGAAAATTGTTAATTAAATTATGTAGGGCATATAGGACAGTATCAACTATGGCTTTGCATGTTTTCTTCCCCCAAAGCTGAATGTAAAAAGAATGGAGTGTGAATGGAGAATAAGGAGAAGAATGAATGTGGAATGTGAGGATTTTAGCATGAGTATGGATGAGATTGATATGTACGGAAAGGATGAACGTAAAAAAAGAGTGAAAGAATGGATGTGGAGGAAATGGCAGAATGAATGGGATAGAGCAAATGTGGGAAGAATGGTGCATGAATTTTTACCGGTTCTAAAAAAAGAGATTGAAAAACAAAAAATTTGCATGTGATTTTTATTTAAGCCAAATTTTGACGGAGCATGGTGACTCTGGAGAATAGGAAAACAAAGGAATGATAGATGTGAATGTGGGAAAATAGACACGATTAGGCATAGATTTTTTTAATGCAATAAATATGATAGGGAAAGGTTCCTAATGATGCAAAGTTTAAGATCGAAAAACCTGAATTGGACATTAGAAAAAACAAAGTGGTTAGAAAATGAACACTATTTTAAGGGACTTACCTTAATGACTAGAAGAATCCTGAGTGAAGATCTGTGGAGTCGACGAAGCTCAGATGCGTAGACCCTACGAAACCTGAAACAAAAGAAAAAAGAAATTAAATAAGGTGTTCGTTCTTAGCTTCGCTTGAGGAGCATCCGAAGAGGCTCCACAAACTACTGAGCTCTCCCGCCACGACAAGGCGACGAACGTAGGAAGAGAATATGTGAATGAGACTGAATGGAGTGTGAATATAATATGAATGAATGAGACTGTATGGAGTGTGAAAGTGAGTAGAAGGTGAGGAATGAATGAATGAAATTGCATGGAGTGAGAGATTGAGAGAAATGTGAGGAATAAATTAATGAGATTGCATGGAGTGAGTGTGACTCCCATAGGGTAACTTTCCAGGTAAGTCCGGTACCTAGGGGCAACCAAAGATGGAGGCAATTCCCACCCTTCCCTTACTATCCTTATCCTTTCCTCTTTCTCTCCCCCACCCCCTTTGCTTTAGCAAAGGGTTTCCTGGGTTACTGAACCTTCACCCCTCGGGAAACGGGTGAGAACAGTAGGGGGGAAACCCCCGGGTGGGCGATCAGTCACGCCTTAAAAATAATACTGAACCACGGGCGGGGGCAATTCCAAGTAGCCCCCAATTGAGGTTGGACTCGTGGTGGTCGTGGTTTGAAGAGTAAATTGCGCCTTAGCTGGAGGGCGTCGGCCAACCGGAGCCGGAGGTAGAGCTTTCCCTTATCTACCTCTCCGGGGTGTGGCTGAAGGTGGAAACACTGGAAGCCACCAACTCCCCTGGGGGTGTTTTACATCCCTGGGCGTCCGGTAAACCCGCAAGGGTTGGGACGGAAGTAAAATAAACCCTGGGTCCTTGGACTCAGGGAAGACAGGGAAAATATACTCACTGTCCAATGGACCGTGGAGGCTGAATGTTTGATCCCAAGAGTACAAGTAAGCGTTGCTAGTTGACTTATTGTCCAATGACGGCAAGCGGGAGTGACTTAACTAGTATTTTGTGATTCAATGAGCCAAGTGGGCGTGACTTAACGGATGGTTTATGATCCACAGGGTGCAAATGGGCGTGGTTAACGTGATTTATCGTCCAATAGCGCCAAGTGGGCGTATCTTAACTGGTCATTTATGGTTCAATATACCATGTGGGTGTGACTTAACTGTTAGTTTATTGTCCAAGTAGGAATAGTGGGCGTGTCTAACTAGTCTTTTATTGTCCACTGTCAGCAAGTGGAAATGGACAAAAGTGATTATTTAAAGGTTTATTTAATTTAAGTGTTTCCGAATAAATCTTTTTTCTATTTTACAGATTGACTAGCATTATACTGTGAACTTGTAATGTTACATTGAAATTCCATATCTTTTTATACCCTTTGATGTGCATGATATGCATAATAATAGTTATATTTTTTATGGGCAAAAATATTTTGTTGGGACAGTGTTGTTTTTATAACTCGAAGGGTAAAGAGGTAAACGGCTCTCTTTTTTACCTAAGCCACTATGTCTTGACGTTGGAATTCCCGGCCCTCAGGGAATTCAGGTTCGGCCTGCAAATCGATCTCCTCAAATTAGATTGACAAGGCTGAAATTAAACATTTCAATGGTATTTTACCGCCGGCCGAGGAGTTCCGGCTGGCAAATTACCGACAAAAGAACTCCTCCCATGGGAAGGATTAAAAAACAACCTACTTAATTCAGAATGGCTTGTATTTTTGTACCGACTGAGGCTATTTCAGAATCGAGCAAGGCTTAAGTGGATTTTGATGAGCTAAAACCGTATGTACAATTATATCCTATACCCCTACCCCTTCCAGTCATCGTTATTCCCCAACGCCATGGGATATGGATAGGAAAATGCGAGTCGCATGACCTTCTTCAAAATTTGCAGCCGAAGAACAAGTTAGATTTTCCTTCGTTTCAACCAGAACGCGGTGGAAATGTATAACTATTGACTGCGCCCGTAGTCATTTTAACTATCCATGGATTCTAACGGTGAGGTCAGTGAAAGTACGCTGATTCATCGTTAGCCGAAGCCCTAAAAGACAGCGCAGCCGATTGTTTGTCACAGATTGCTCAGCCATTATTAGGTTCTTCATACCGGAGTATGCGTTATTAACTACCAAGCGGATAAATAATCTAACGCATTCATAGAGCGATTTAACATCTGAACAAATAACTATAAATTTGGTTGGAGCACACTTGCCCCATGCGACTCTCGCATTAAGCGTCTTATCTGCAAATCAATTATATCATGGGAAGAGTTGCTAAAAGAGCTCAGAGCGATTAGCTTTAAACGATAGATAATCAAAGATGATGCCGTTTAAATGCGCAAAGCGTACGCTGAGAAACCACAGTTCAAAGGAGGCGCCGGAGGAAACGTTCCTACGTCAATTCCCGTCCGCTCATGCGAGTAACCACCAACCATCCTCGACCAAACTACAGGACAGATGGAGGATCATCTGCCACCGCTATACAGTCCTAGGCCACATCACTACTAACTGCACGGGGTAACACCTTCAGACCACGACCATCAGGGACACAGATGTAGAAGACGGTCAGTAGTGCACACTTGGATGAGAACAACCCCTACAAACGCACTAGAAACCCTGCTAAACCTACCTCCACTAGAAATATTTATACAGGGAGAGGCTAGGAAAAGCTCATTTAGGCTGGAAAAACAATTAAATTGGAAAGGAACCAAACAATTCAGGCATAAAACAATAATTAACAAAATCAGACACCCAGGACTGACTACATGGTCTCGGAAACAATCTTCACAACCTGCTATAAAATCTCAATAGACTATAAAGGAGAGGAGAACACAGAAGAACATCAGATACAATGATATGGTATACGGATGGCTCCAAAACAAATGAAGGAACCAGATCAGGCGTTTTCTGTACCAGCCCAAAATATGAGCGATCAAACTCATTAGGGACGTACACGTCGGTCTTTCAAGCAGAAATACATGCCATTAATGCTTGTGCTCTGGAAAATTTTAAAAGAAATTACACTGACAAAAACATCATCATAAGATCAGACAGCCAAGCAGCTATTAAAGCATTGGCATGCAAAAGAATTACATCGAAACTAGTCAGTGAATGCATCCAAAATCTCCAAAACCTGGGGGAACATAACAACCTGACGTTCTCCTGGGTGCCCGGGCACAGGGGAATTTTGGGTAATGAAGAAGCAGACAGACTGGCCAGAGGAGGATCCGCAAGACCACACATAAGCCCCGAACCTATCCTTGGGATATCAAAAACAAACATAGAATCCTCCATCGCAGAATGGATCCAAGTAAAACAAAGAAAAAATGGTTAAACTCTAACAGTGCTAGACATAGTAAACTTATAATGAAACAACCCTCACCAAAACTAGCAAAAACACAAATATAATTGGAGAGGGCAAAACTCAGAGGAGTGGTGGGACTACTAACCGGCTACTGTCATCTAAGAAAACATCTGCATAACATGGGCATATACAATGATGATCCCATTTGCAGACTATGTAATGAGGAGGAGGAAACTCATATCATCTTCGAATGCGAAGCAACAGCTCAATGGAGGTTCAACCTAATGTATGAAAAAGACTCAGGGGACCAAATTGCAGCAATAACAGTCAATGACCTGATACTTCTGAGAAAAAGGATTGAGTCTATTGACTAAACTAAGGAACTAGGAAGGTACATTAAGCCAGAAGGCTGCAGTGCCTGGGGTGTACAAACCCTACCTTCTAGTATCCTAGTAGCATCCCCACTATATCATACCATACCAATGCACACTTCAATTGAGGGACTCCTCGTTTATATAGGTCAAACTATGACTGTGTTTCTATTTAATTCATGCGCAGAATGCTCACTTTTAGGTTTTAGTTTGTTATACAATTTTTTAGTGACCCTTAGAACTGGTGCTGGACTAGCAAGCCCAGAAGAGTAGCTACGACCTCACGTCTACGAGGGTGGCTATGACGTCACTTGTTCGAGAGGCTAAAACCCTCTGGGCTCAAGGTCAGTAGAATACGAGAGTCGAGTTGAGAAACCCTTACATTCATTAATTGTGTTGACTAAATGTAACAAATTGTTATTTTGTCGAAAATGGCGAAAGAAAATCCACCCACCCCTTTCGGTCATCCTTATTCCCCAACACTATTAAAAACAATTTAAACCGTGAAATGACTTCCGATATGGAAGGCATTGTCGATTTTCTAAACTTTACGGACTTTATTTTACTACTGCAGGTGTTGGTACTAGTTTTAAACTTCACCCTCCCTCGGGGTAAGAGATTTAACACAAAAAGGTGTCGAGGCAGAAAGTTCTGTAGTACGGACTGAACTGTTTTTGCGCCTCAGGGACTTCCTTCTTGGTTCAGCACGACTGAATAACACAATAAAAGTAATAAAAATGAAAACGAGTCTATAGGTGCAATTTTCTAAATACAGCATAACAACGATGTACTACATGAAATGCGACTGAATTAAGAAAAAACGAAAAATAAAAAACAACCTAGATAATACGTAACTAGCAACCAATAAACTTTAATTCCTTCAGTTTACCCGATCTGTTCATTCAAAATCCTAAGACTTCTTAATCTCAAAACCTCTGTGTATAAATTTTAATTATCTGCTAATTTCTTTCAGCACAGACCTTATTTTCCACCCCTCGTCCAAAAAAGTTTTACACAACCCCAAGGGAAAGTGTCAGCCGGATTCCCCTATTGGGATGAAGTTAGATGTCCTAATGAAATCGAGTAAAAAAAATGGGTGGAAAGTTATGGAATGGGATTGAATGAAATGGGAAGGGTGAGGACATCTTGAGCCTGGTCCCTCATCACGGCTCCCTTTTCCTCCCCTTTCTCCAGCTATTATCATAAATGGGCGACTTTTATTTACAATCCGCAATAATCTGTCCAAGTTCACACCGTTATTTCTTTCTTTACAATCATCGCACACCCCAGAATCAACTTTTACAATTGAACGATATCGATTGCTTGATTGGTAAAAGTTGTGAGACTTTTCCCCGTTGTTTCGTCTTAATAGCTTTTACGCGTGTATATATAATTTTTCAAATTTTTGTACCTATATTGAATCCACTACATAATATGCTTTCTCTTTTAAATTGTTTTGATAAAACATATTTGTAACATATGTACACATAAGAATTAACTTAACAGCTTATTATTTCAAGGTTTTTTGGTATAATTTCAAATGCTACCAAAGTGGTGGCGGTTTATCAGTAGGTTGTTATTCAGCTGTTCGATGACGTTCATGTAGAAATGATTGAGGTGGTTGGTCAGTTGTTAAACATAACGTCATCAGGCCTGTTTACTCAATTTTCGTCAATGACGTTAAAATGGGCTTGGCATACCAAATAGAGTCAAAATGGTCTAGGTGACATGGGTGAGATGTTAATTCAAGATAAATGACGTGGGAGTAGAAGCGCCTAACCTAGTCAGCCCAACAAGCATTGCTGACTTTGATAGCATGGAACAATTTGACGCTCAACCACGCCTACTTTGACATCACTGTGCAGTAACAAACATAGTGATTTTATATTGGGTTGATGGAATAAATGCAGGTTTCCCTGTTCGCATCACTTTTAATATCAATTGTGTAAACAAAACTAATCCATTAATGTTATTTGTGGGCAAGGAACTATATACGAATCCACAGTGCAGCGTTGGTTTCAAAAATTCCGTTATGGAGATTTGACCTCACGAGCAAAGAAGGTGGTGGCCGTCCTTCTGCTGTTAACAACGCTGTGGAAGCGTGCTGGGCCCTTAATCCAGAGGTCCGTGGATCGGAACCAATCAATGTTAAAAAGGGCACGACACTTCCAAAATTTGGGGTAGTAAAGGAATGAGAAGTGGATCAATAAATTAAAAGGAAAGGATACGGGAACGGTAAAACCAAACAAATTAAAACATATTGGTTGAAAGCAAATTAACTGAAAGTGAAGTGGCCACTTGTAGTTACCACAAGTTACCGCTAGATGCCACTACCACTTATGTAATGTTCTTGCCCTCCAATCTGCAGCCCAAGTAGAGTTCTTACTTACATAAGCAGGGGAACTGCCCTGATGGAATCAGAGTCAGAGATCTCACCAATCACAAATGTAACAACGACAAGGTCTTATTCATTACTAATCAACGGCAGCATAATCGACACCCGACGAGCTATCATTAATGGAACACCATCGACGACAGCAAGGGTACTCGCGGTTATAGCGTGATTCTAGCCTTCTATACACAGCCGACTGGACTTTAGACGCCAAACGCTGCTCTTGGCTAATTGCTGCACTCTAGTACCTTTGTCCTCTCCCCCCCCCTCACGGATCTCAGCAAACGGTTTACTCTGTCACACACCATAACTCGCACCACTCGCACGTTCTCGGCCTTATACCTTCGTAACTGCTTCTCTCAACACAACACAACACAAATCTCCCAGTCACTAAAGAAAGCATAATATATATTTACAATACGTACAATAATCAACCGGAAGTGGCTTATCTTCCTTCAAGACAACGCACCCACACACGTCGAACAACGCACTCTGGCACGACTTCATGAGTTGGGTAACAAGGCTTTACCATATCACTTTTTTGAAACGCTCCCAACAACCTTTTGGGTGAAAAACGGTTCACGAGCTAGAATGGCATAGAAAATGCATTTCAGGAGTTCGTCAATTACAGAGGCCCTAATTTCTACATTTCTGGAATTTGGAATTATTGGAATTCCCTGGAATTGGAATTATTGCTTGTGCTGGCCAACCAATTCACTAAGTCCAGTATGATGTCCGGACAACTGTAACAACCCTTTTCACCCAAAACATGTTGACATCATTGAGCTATTGAAAAACCAATGGACACACCCATTTTTACGTTAGTCGTCTAACCAAGTGGATTTAAACACAAGCCTACTTCATTTATTGGATGATAACACCAATATCTACGTTTAACTTAAAGTAGGTTAAGCAACATTAATTTAATGCGACTGTGCTAGATGTGTTATGTTAAACCATCAAATTGCATAAACTGGGCGTGGTGGCTTACCTGTTTTTTATATTGTTTAATGATGTGAAGTGGATGGACTTTTATGTTGACTTTACTGTTATTCGGGGTTATGGTATGTTTACCGAAGGATTTAGGATTCAATTAATGGATGGAAATGGCCCCAGGCCATGAATAATTAATGGCTCGATGAAATTATTTTTATTAACAAAATACATATGGATCCTTCGCAATGTTCGACCTGTGCGTGTTTTGATTTTGGAAGTTTTCCGTTCTAGAAACCCATTCCTATCTCAATTTCCTTTCATCCCTTTAGGCTAAGCGCTTTACAATACTTTAAACAATCGATATCACCCTTTGGAGAGATGTGTTTTTTGGATTTTTTAATACCTCCAGCCCCCGGAGTAGTAAACTGTGCCCGACCTAATTAAACCCGAACTCGGTTAATAGCTGCTTGGGAATAATTTTGGCCATATTGGCTAATGGGCAATTCCCTTGTAATTGGATGAGGAGCGTGGAACCGGAAGCTTCATCACCTATCACGAGGTTGGAGAACCGGGCAGGCACATTTTTCATACAAGTGGGGCTTAATTTAATGGAGGCTCAGACTTAATGCTTTATACGTCTGCTCCACACGGCCGAGCTTTGTCTACTCGGCCGCTTTGTTAAGGTTTCAAAAGGGATTTCTTAACAACAACGACGCTCGCTCGTCCCGTGGATAATGAAAATCCCAGAAGTCAGAGCTTATTTCATTTTACAGCCCGGGCAGCATTTTAATACTCCAAGTCACAAAAAAATTCCTCTCACGCTGTAAAAAGAATTTATAATAATGTTCGTCTGGGCAATTTAGTACTAAGTAAATTAATTTTTTTATGTTTAGTGGTCTAATTGACTAAATAACTTCTTTCAATTAATTATTATTTTTATGTGAGGTCTTGGAAAAGTTAGTGTCACGAGCGGGATTCGAACCCACGACGTTCGGCTCAATACGCCGCTTCTCTAACCACCATTCGATCCACTCAAACCAACTCCCCATTTCAACATTCAACCTTTAGAATTTTTCCTCTTTTTTGCCACTAATTATATTAATGATATTCCTACAAATTAAAAAAAATTAACTGCCGATCGATAATCGATTATGATCAAATGGCTTATCAATAATTATACGTCACATTCACTTGGACTCGCTTTAAACGGTAAAAGAAGATCACTCCATTCCATTCCTTTACTTATCCTGCAATCCACTAAGTGCAACATACATTCTTTAAAAAGCCTTAAAAGGATGTACGATTCGATTTAAGGTCCCCTCTCGGAATTTTTTCAACTGGCAAATTGATAAAGTACGAAAAGGCGACACCGAGGGGGTGCTGATTGGATAAGGTATGATAAAATCTTTGCCTCCTGCAAGGCGGAATTACATTTTGGATGTGGATGTTGAAAATATACTTGAACCACGCCCTCTTTAGCATCATTTCCTGACTTACTAGCTCCCTCAGCTGATTTTGACGTCATTAAACATACGCCAGATTTGACGTCATTAAACATACGCCAGATTTGACATTGGACATGCAATCTGGTCTCAGCTCAGTTTGACGTCATTACACTTATGACCAAAAAACCGAGACTTGCCAAATTTGATCATGGGACAACTGACTTACCAGACTGCTCGGCCCAGTTTGACGTCACTAAACTTATGACCAAAAAATCCGAGGCATGCCAAAGTTGATCATTGTACAATTGTCTTACCAGACTGTTCAACTCAGTTTGACGTCATTAAACTGATGACCAACAATACGTGACGTGGTAAATTTGATCATTAAGAATATTACAAATCTCAGTCACGCCTACTTTAATGTCATGGACAGCTGACTTACCAGCCCGCTCACAGCTTTCATAACTGACCAACCAACACTCTAGCACAATTTGACGTAATTTCAATAGAACATTTGATAATTCTTATTAGGTTAGGAAACGCACATGTTCACGCCAACTATGACGACATTGAGCAATTTGATGCAGCCACCCTGGCAAAATCCCTGTTAAGGAACAGTACAATCGATCCAGGTTAGATAATTTGACTCATTAAACAACGACCTTCATCCCCTTTGACGTCATTGGACAATCTATCAACTCAGGCTATTCATGGCCGTTGGATTACTGACTTTAATTTGGTGTTTGATTTCGTTTTCAAAGGTTAACTCTTCTTCAAATGTTAGTAGTATCTTTTGTGCTACATGCTACATTGAATACATTGAATTTCACTTTTAAAGAGAAAAAGGAAGGATTCGAACGGTTAAAATAAAAGCTACGGTCAAAGTTGAAATTTTCTTCAGGGATGTAATTACAACAGAAATCAAGAATGTTTTTGCTCCGTTACGAACGCTCCCATGAAAAAAACTAAGAGAACGCTATTTTCCGAAGGGATGAAGAAGTCAATCCTTCCCCGGGGTGTAGCCAGCTCTCTCCGAAAAACTAGGCCAGTCGTTTGTCACTAAAAGGCAATTACGGAAAGTGAACTATTAATTGTCCGGGGTATTGCGGTTTTGATCTAAACGGATATTCATCTGAAATCGTCCGTATTTGCCGTTCTTATATACGGATCCGATCGTGGTGGCGGTTGGGCTAGAATTGGTAGGAAATAGCAGCTTGTTAATGGTAACAAGGGGAGGGAATGATAATTGGATAGAACTTTGCCCTGTTAATTCTCCTGATTGATTTATGCAGGGTGGAGCTTTCGATAATCTCAACGATTTATGAAATAGGGAAGCTCCTATTTATTCAAACATGATAATCCTTTCATTCGGCTGATTGTCCCAGGAAGGCGAGCCCTAATTTGTGTCCTGCTGACAAATCGGCAAAATTTGCCTAATGGTGGTGTTTTGATTGGCTCGTGTCAATTCGGCGGATGAAAAGGCACGATTTTCACCAGTTTCAACAGGTCGGCCACCCCCGACCTCTCGCAATAAATCTAATTTTTATAATCCGCCGACAAAATGGTCGTCGTGGGAGGGTGAAATAATCGCTCTTGAATACAAATCTGGCAATGCATTTTTAACGCGTTTCCTGGATTAGGGGGCCGAAAGTCTATTAATATACAGCAGACGTTTTGTTTCGAAACATCTTTCAACATTCGCCCGATTATAGTAAAACGTGAATATAATTTGAATTTCACTCAACCCCCCGGGTCTCCTCAAATTTCTAACACGACCCACCGCGACAAACGTTCACACCTCGTTACAAACACTTCTCCGCCATGTCATGCGAGGATTTTAATTCTAATTTGCACAGTCGTAATTATCGCCGAATTAATTCGTTGAATTGTTCCAAAATGACACACCAAGCGGCCAACACGTAGGGTTTCTAAATTTATTGTAACGCCTGGTACCCTAAAATCAAAACCGCCTCTCATACGATCTTACGGCTTATCGTAATCATAACCTATTGACTTACCGTAGTACTGATTTCTTTGGTCTGGTCGATGGCTTGAAGTTCTGTTAAAAATATCAAGGAAAAAATACTAAACGCGATAAATCAGGTAGCAAAGAAAATAAGAACAACGAAAAAAAGGGCAGGGTCGACGGTGGGAATTGAACCCACGACCGCGGCGTGTTCGAAGCGAGATCCTATCACGCTGACCAGTCGGCTACCGTAGTCTTCTTTTCTACAATTTTTTTAACATTATTTATTTTTATACTGTAAGTAAAATTGTTGACAAAGTTTTAAAAAAATTGTGGAAAAGAGGACCGCGGTAACCGAGCGGTCAGCTAGGATCTCGGTCCACGGTCGTGGGTTCGGTTCCTACCATCGCCCCAGGCCTTTTTTTTTGTTGTTATTACAGTCTACTTTACTCCCACCACGTTAAAAAAATAAAAAGTAAGTGGCACTAAGGTGTTAAAAGAATCACCCAGTGGTGACACTTCTACTAGGGTCAGCCCAACAGGTCGCGAGGCTACTGCCACCTCAATCTCCTTGTGGGATTATTGGGAATAGTTTGGATGGTCAGGTTAAAACAAGAAGATTGGGATGTGTTGGAAGGACGTTGTGGAATTTTATGTATCGGGATTTTATGACATCTTTGTCAAAAGGAATTTTAAGGTCATTGTGATTAGATGCGACGGATGATTAGAGATAGAAAAGGGAGCGTTTATTATTCACATCCCTCCACGATTACCTAAAGAAAAAATTTCAGAAATGAAGGGCATTAACATCTTGCCCCCACCCTGATATTCGATGTTTTCAACATAGACGTTACTGGGCCGATGTTTTTTTGACCACCGATGGTGGGTTATCTATGTTTTATAAACTTTTTCAGTTTTTCCTAATTTCAGATATGAAAGTGGCCTGTCAGGAATAGTTCAATTTACTGCCTTAGTGGCTCATCTGTTCTCTCCGAACGATTATTTTCCAAAGTTGGACAGATTATTTCGAAAACCAAAAATCGCTTAGCGGATAAATTAGCTTTAAAGCTACATTTTTTAAAATGCCTTCCGGAGAAGTTGTGGTAGTGTTTCATGTTGGATACATTAATTTCAATAAATTAATGGTATGGTTGATTTTAGTTACATACATGTTAAAGTTTTAACTTTTTTTTAGCAAAGGACAGGTCTTGGGTGGATTATGGATGGTTTCCTAAGTATCGAAGAAAAGCAAAGTATTTTGAATAGAATTCACAGGCACGAAATACTTTTATTTTTATTTATTTATTTTATTTTATACTTTTTTATTTAAAAGGGGCTGAGAGATATAACTATAAATGATACCAAAGGCTAAAATAATTTCTATTAAATGTTATTAAAAAACGAAAACAATTTTCAACTAACTAAAAAGGTTCAGAAATGGTGATGTTTGGAATATGAGCTTATGTTTCTAAAGTGGCACATAAAAATGTGTGCATGTAAAACTAACTGGTGGTTACAGTACTGAGTACTCAAAAAACCATCGATGTGAAGACTATAAAGTCGCACCACCATCGATTGTGAGGCTCCGATGTTTGACCGTTCATGTTTTTATCGATGCCCATCCCTCATTACATCTCTGACGTCTCACCGTCTGACATCATCTTTTCCGTTCAGTGGCCCATTTTTTGAAAGGCCGTAACTTCTAAAACTACGAGGATGTCAAATTAGGATGTGAGGACTCGCTCTCCTTGAAAACCAAGGACTGGTATCACTACCAATTTCAATTTGTCAAAAAGAATTTAAAGCCATTGTAGATTGTACGGTTACGTAAAAGGGAGCGTTTACTATTTATCAAAGAATTTCGGATTGGGAATTTGGAATTCCAAAATTCAATGCCGTAGGTCCAATTTGGTCTATTTGTTGTACTGCATACCAGTCGTTTGTTGTGACGTGTCAGTTTTGATCGTTTGTCTAGGAATCGTGAGATAGTTTTGTAGCATCTTGTCAGTTCCTGCTTTTTAGAATGGGGATTCCAAATTGGTCGACGTACAGCCTATGGTAGCGAGTTCGAATCTCACCGTCACCAATGGCTCGCTTTTCAAGCTACCCTTCTCTCCCCCAGAAAAAAAAAATCATATACACATATAATACAGTCTCCTTGGTAATATGCTTAGATCGTAAGGTATTTTTAATGATATCATTTTTTTTTTGACCTTGTGTTTCCAAATTACCCATAGGTTTACATTCAGTACGTTCCCTCCCTAGTATTGAGAGTAAGCAGTAGTTATAAATAGATTAATGAATACATTTAAATAGAAGAACCCAGATCCCGCTAAAGGCTAAGCTGCACATCTTTAACGCGGTCTCACGCTCAATTCTGTTCTATGCTGCACAAGTATAGAGTTCAGAGGAATTCGTGGAGGTGGAGAGGATGCTGTGGTTCTTCATACCAAAACTGTTGTCTTCCAAACTACACTCCAATTTACATACTGCTCATTGAAACCGGTCTTCACCCAATTTTTCTATTCACGTTGACTAATTGACTCTGAGTGGTCGTGATTTGGTTAAGGTGCTCCGAATGGACCACTCCAGATTCCCCCGTTTGGTGGCTAAAGAGATCATCAAACTGGGGATATCTTGGGCTGCTGACTGGGGGAGACTGGCGGACAGGGTGGGAGTGGGTTTGTCCTTTTTGCAACCCGAGAGTAAGGCTCTCTCTCTTCAACTCCAGTCAATTATTAATCGAGTGAAAGATAGCTTTACGGTGAGCAGGCTTCCCGTCGATACTGTATATATAGGATGCTGGATCACGGGGTCAGAAGTTAAATAAGAAAATTACAGACATGCGTAAGATCCTAAAACTGAGGGGAGAATTGCTGAACCTACGGCATAATCCGTATCCTCACTCAACAGGAGTGCGAGTTACGCAACTACCGGGTAAAGGAAGTACGTATACCATTTTGTCGCGGAATGCCCCATTCTGTCCTTCTACCGTTTGTCTGCGTTCGGCAAAAGTATCGTATCAATGAACAGATGCATCAGATTGCTCAACGTACCAGATTGGACAGACTTGGTAAATTATGTTTACGCGTCCTGGGCGTATCGAAGGGTAATAGCCAACGAATTTAATTAGTAATTATTTGTCCATTTTCTCTTTTACCCCCATTTCTTTGCCACCAGCTTTCCCCTGATATTTGGTGTTTCTGTTTCTCCGGTCTCAGCTCCGCTCATTGATTTTTAATTCTCAGTTTTGTGTCCTTTTGATTTAGTATTTTGTTATAGATATTACACTTACTATGGATTTAGTTTAATGCATTTGTACGTCTATTTTATAAGGTTAGTCGATAATTAATCCAATCTACGGCAGACGGTTACCTTGCCCTATTAAGTTTATTTTCTTGTCTGAATTATATTCATATATGTAATTTTTTTTTCTTCTTCTGTGCAATAAACGTATTATTAATACTATTTTTAATCATAAATTATAAATTAAATACACAATTCAATTATAGCTACATATATATATACAGTGTTATCCCACAGCTATGTATAATTTCTATCATGAGATCATTTTGAAAGAGTAGGGATTTGTAATTTATTTCTTGGCATTGCATTTCTTTGCGTATAATCTGTCAAACCAAATCCTTCTTATGAATATTTCTTGCAGTTCATGGGGCGTTCTTCATCTTTCTCTAGCCGGCATGGACCGCATAACTTATTCTTCCTTTGTTTCATTCTATAATGATACACCCCACAAATGCCATGACCGGAGCTAAGTCGGACCTGTGAACTGTTGAATCCCCCTAATAGCACGCCAGTGAGTTTTAGTTCATCTAGAAACTTGATTAGTAGGCTCGATTCCAGTAGTTGGATCTCTTCTACGATTACAGTATACACCCCAAAACACTTCCTCCTGCTGGTATAGAACACAGTTAATTACTAAGTGTGTTGGTGTTTCCTCTGTTTCTTTGCAGAATTCGCACTTGCCGTGTAGGGTTATGCCGCTCTTCTTCCTAAATATACATAACTTCTGATCTTCACTTGACCATTATCAAGACCCAAAAATACCCAAATTCTATCAATGAATGGGCACATAAAAATTCCGTAGTCCTCAATCCGTTCGAATCCACCGCCATAATTAATGGGTTCAGGCCATTCCTCAATTCCTTCCCTAGAATATCACCATCCCATTCCTTTTTGATCCTCGGTTAAAATACTGGGAATAGTCTTTTCGCAAAATTTATCCTGGCATCTTCACATTTCCAAAATTTCGCGCCGTAGCATCGCCTCCCTCAGCCTATTTCGCCGGTCCTGGCGTCTCATACCTCCCTCCACCCACAAACTTCTTGCGTCTTACCTTATAGCTCTTTTCCTCGATTACAGCTGTGTGGCATTCGGTGGTCTCTCGGAGGGGGAGAACGAGCGATTGATACGGATTATGAATTGTCGCGTAAGATTCGTGTTCAGCACACCACGGAGGTCCCTTGCACAGTGTTTCTTAGGTTTCTTTCTTTTTCAGTCCATCCATTCCTCGTCCTCCTTACATCACCCCAAATCATCCCCATTCGACCTTATCCTTCCGCAACATACAACCCCTACCTTCGAAAGATCCTTTCTGACCCGAGCCATTGCCTCCCTCAGCCTGTTTTATATGTCCTGGCTTTTCTTACCTTTCTCACCGCCCACAGACTCCTTGTATCTTCCCTTCTTCGATTATATCTGTGTGGTATACGGTGGTCTCTCGGAGGGGGGAACGCGCTATTGACGCAGGTTATGAATTTTCGCGTAAGATCCCCCTTCCACACCCTCTTAAACCCGCTCATCCCCAATCGACCTTATCCTTCCGAAATATACAACCCATACCTTCGAAAGATCCTTTCTGACCCGAGCCTTTAAACTTTGGGACTCCTTTCTATTCGTCATACTGCCTCCCTTTCCTCTTTTATATCCCACCTATATAAACTCTTCCTCTCCCGCCAAGCAGATATCTTACGTTATTTCTGTTTAATATTCTCGTAATTTTCTCTTCTGGCGTGCCTTAATGGTATACAGCGTCCCAAGATTTCTATCTTTTATTTAACTCCATAGAAGGAACTTCCTTTATTTATTTCATGTGATTTATTCCTAGGGGACACCACTTATTTTTCTTCTTCTTCTATAATCCATTAATTTAAGAAGATTTTTAAAATTGTCCCCTTCGTAAAAGTAAGCCACCCAGTATTAAAGTAAAAGTATAACCGCCCCATCGCATACCACTGGATTTGTGCGTTATCTTGGACTTTTCGTGGATAAACGACTGGTCTAGAATACCCAAACAAGACTGAAAATACAAGAAATGATTAAATAAAAAATCTACTCGATTCATGATTAAAATTGAAAATTAAAGACTTTTAATTTACAAGACAGCGAAAGGAATTCTGGGCGGTGGAGTGAAAGATCAACAATGACTCCTGTTCCCATCGTCTCCAACCAATTCAGTCTAAATTTCCACATCAAATGAAATGCTCCTGTTTATCTTTCTAACTATACTGTTATTAAGGTCCTTGACAGCTTTTATTACCGGTTTTAAAAAATATCTATTTCCATAATTTAACTCAGACATTAATTTCCTAGTACAACTATAAATCCCAACCCAACAAGAAAATCCTCCAAGAGGATCAAAGCGAAAGAGTCCACGAGAACCTCTCAGTGAAAACTTTTTATTTTTCAATATCTTATACATTTCTGATACAACATGTAATTTGATTATACAAGGATATGCACTGGCTATAAAAAACCAACCAACTGGTTTTTACACGAAAAAATGGCTAACTTTGATAAGGTTTTTTTTTCTCACACTTTAAAGTCCTACGCTAGGTCCCTTTTTGTTCGGTGAAATTTATAAAATAAAATGAAAGGCAGAGTCATTTAGTATACATAATTAAATAAAGGATTAGTCAAAGTAAAAAAAAAACGATATATGCATTGTTTACATCGGACTCGAATAAGGATTAAAATAGAAACTTCAATATCAAAAATTAATTAATGCGTATGTATCATATGCGACCGTCCACAATGCCCTTAAAATCCCCTTCATCCAGTAATTAATTTCCTCAAAAATTTACCAAGTTCTACAACAATCACCCCAATAGTCTCGCCTGAGCCTTGTCCAACAGAACCCATCCCACAATCTAAGGCGTCTTAAGAGGAAATCTCCTCGCGACCCCCTTTCTTAGGAGGAGGAAATGAAGTTTATTTAGTGAAGTGAAGTGGGGGAATAATATTGATTATTTGCTCTCCTCGATGAAAATATGTGAATATTTAAGGGGTGGGGGGAAACGACCATCTGGTTTTTTCACTAAAAAATAGCCAATTTTGGAAATGTATATTTTTTTCTTATGATTTGTGACATAGAAGGGAGCATTGAAGATACGGCGGAGAACTTTAGATTGAAAAGACTCAATTCGTTGGATATTTGATTTGGCCGAGCCCCACAGCTCGACTCCGTAGGTCCAAATAGGTCTGATGATTGTTTTGTAAGCGGTTAGTTTATGTATGCTTATTTTTGATTTTGGTCCAAGTGTCTGAGTAGTCCATATCTTTTGTTAGGTTCTTGCCGTTTTAATCGTGTATGTGGGTTCCAAGTTAGTCTACTATCTAAGTAATGCCCAAGGTAGCGGACTTGGATCGATGGTGGTATTATTTTGTTGTAAATGTGCACTGGTGGACAGGTTTGTCGTTTGAGCGTAAATGTAACATGTTGGCTTTATTGTTCGTTTAACCTGATCCTCCACAGATTGCACCAGTTGGTAAGGTTCAGGTATTGTTGAAGTGCTTCTGTTGCTAGGATAGGATTGCAGTGTGTTGATAAGATTGCGATGTCGTCCGCGTAGATTGTGATTTGTGTTTGGACGAGTTGGTATGTCAGCAGCGTAGATGGTGTAGAGTATTGGGCCTAGGATACTACCTTATGGAACGCCAGCTTTGATTGGCGTGATAGGTGAAAACTCGGTGCCGATTCTTACTTTAAACGAACGATCTGTGAGGAAGGATTTCACGAATGAGGGAGGATACATTTTAACTTATAGAGGAGGCCGGGGTGCCATACTCGGTCAAATGCTTCCGTAATATTCCGGCTGAGCAGTATTGTTTGTTTTCTAGAGCCGAGGATATCGTGTCGACTACTCTGAAGCCCTGCTGAACAGTGGAATGTAGAGGTCGAAACCCAAATTGATGGTTAGGAATTACGTTTTTAGAGTCAAATATAGGAGTTAGCCTTCTAAGGAGGATACGTTCAAAGATTTTGGATAAAATAGGAAGGAGGCGTATTGGTCTATAAGAGGATGGGGCACTGTGGGATTTGTGTGGTTTTGTTATTAAAGAGTCATTCAAGATAGTTTCCACTGGATAGGGAAATTGGTTGCATTGTAAATAGAGGTAATGTACACTATTGCTGTTTTGGGTAGATTTCGAACGATCAGATTTAGATCAAACGATCCATAAAGATCTTAAAATCCCTTTAGTAAAAGATCTTATTCAAACACGTTTCTCCATTTTTCACTCTAAACTCGCCCTCCATCCTAACCCATAGTCCTAACTCTTTCCTCAATATCTCACCCTTACAATCCTCCACGCCACGGTTTAAAACGACGATGGCCTCGTGACCATCTACCTAACCCACCGGATGAACATTTACCCCCCCCCCAATTAAATAAAGTTGGTTTCTCTCCCCACTGCCTCCTGGTCTGACAGGTCTATCAGGTTTGTTTATAACTATTTGCTCAATGTATATTATGTACAGATAGCAATAATTAAAACAAATATACTTATACATATTTTTTTCAGCCTTTCAAGCGACCTGCGCTAGGTCTCATTTTATAGAATGTGTAAAAATTTTACGATGAACAAGATGGCTTTTGTAATTGTTTCCCGAGTTTCACTCATTCATCAGGGAATTTAAAAATGCGGGAACGGAATGCTCAATTTTGCATTTTTTTACGCGAACTTTAAATTGAGCCGAGGTCTAAATTGAGTCTAAATTTTAACAATCTTTCAATTGGTCAATTTTTGAATTATTCCCGATTTTTGGGATAGAAAACAGGTTTTTTCACGTACTCACAAAAACCGATCTCTCTCGATATTCAAGATTGCATCAAATTTTTAACTTTTATGTTTTTGCAAATTTTAAGCTCTACGCCTTTTGTTCCGAGGACTTTTTAAAATACATGCATATGTCTTATGATGGCTATTTAAACACACTCGTAAATTATCAGGGAACGCTTATTTATTAATTTAAGGATCGTTTTTATTTGGAAGCTCATTACAACCGTGTCACGTCATAAGCGTCAATCGCGCCGCGTCATAAGAATCAATCGCGTCGCGTCAGCGTCATAAGTGTCGCGTCAGCGTCATAAGCGTCAATCTCGCCGCGTCACATGCGTCAAAAACGTCAAACCCGTCGCGTCATATGAATCAATCGCGTCGCATCATAAGAATCAAACGCGTCGCGTCAGCATCATAAGCATCAATCGCGTCGAGGCTTTAATAACACCTGCCCACCAGTTCGGTCGTGGTAACATTTTCCGTGTTAAACTTTCGGACTGTCCCCTAACCGCAAGACATATCCATGTCAAAAAATGAACAAAGACGTGGTCCAATTACTTAGATCTTTTGGGATGCGTAATGATTCTCCTGTCGATAACTATATGTTTACCTCATTTTTGAAATTCAACTTTTCCTTTCCATTTCACAAGTGATGCGGCAGTTTGGGTAACGCATTGAAATAACAGGTTTATGTATGTTTATGTAAAATCATGATAGATCGGTTTTTCCCATGTTTTTGCCCAAAGATAGTGAATGACTCGAAAACGGGCGAGAAGGGCAAAATAGAAACTGACCAACTGAAAGATTATTAAAACTTCCTATCGATTGTTGTAAGGCGCCGCTCCAGATTGCCTGGCTCCAAGTTTTCGTAAAACCTGCAAAAATTAGCAAGTTCCCGAATTATTGATTTTACTTTACCGAATATTAGCTTGTACTGTCAACACGACGCCTAATAATGATACATCTACACAGAAAACAAACACTTTTGGCCCTGAAGATGATCTTATTAAAGATCGAAACGTTGGCACGGTAAAGAAATTGTTTTTCTAAAACCTACATCAGACCATCTCACGATTTCCGAATAATGTTTTTTCATCTAGCTGGGAAATGACACTTTGTTATTTCAAATAAGAATCCCATATTTTTATCGTACAGTTCGATTCTAGAGCTTAACAATTAATTAAAGTTCTTAGTTGAGTTGAAAAAAGTCAATGGCACGAGAGGGATTCGAACCCAATCGGACATCAACTTCCCATCGCAACCACACCTTATGAGTTTTCCCTCCTTGAGATGGGAAGTCGATGTCCGAGTGGATCGAGGTCACGATAGCAGCGGCGTATCTAGCCGAAGATCGTGGGTTCGAATCCCTCTCGTGCCATTGACTTTTTTTCATCTCAACTAAAAATCTTAATTACTTGTCATGCACTAATCGGTCAAGCGGACTACGAAAGTAGTGAGTGAATCTAGAGCTTAATCGAACTTTTATCGAAAGGACAATTTTCATAGGATCGACCGTTTGTTAGTTATGCCCGACGGAATTAGGGTGAGCGGGTGTACTTTATGTGACAAGATGGCCCATCCCCTGTATTTCGAAAACGATTAACTTTTG
>CM077110.1:18580052-18590686 GCA_039619505.1 Cimex hemipterus | reverse complement strand
AAACGTATATCGTTTAATTATTAAAAAGTGGGTAGAGCTAAGCTATTTGATACCTACGTCAAACGAGTGGACGGAGATAAGCTGTTTGTAAAATCATTCATTAACCTCCATGTCATCATATAGCGTTTAATTGTAACAAAGTGGGGAGAACTAAGATGTTTGAAATATTATCCAATGACAGAAAGTGGACGTGGCGAAGCTGTAAGCTAATGATCAGAGGGTGTGCTAGCACTCAATTCAGTGCCATCGTAGTAAACTTGGCTATGCGGGTTTGTCTATGTTGCAACGACCTCAAATTAATCCTGTCATATCATAAGTCAATTCTAACTTTGTCAAAGTTAACCAATTAGTCATTTTTAAGTTCTAAGTCAGGCCTCTTTTATTTCACTGAAGAATTGTATTCACCAGCTTACTTTACCCTATTTGGACTTCATTAGACAATATGATTTGGGTAGTTAAATTAATCTTTGGACAAACCATCTTGGTTGCGCCCACTTTGACATCATTGAGATTTGACAGCTGGACAACCAAATCGACCGCATTAGACAATACCAGCTGCGACTTGAATCCATGTCATTGGAGAATGAACCCAATGAGCAATATGAACTCTGGCAAGTCCTACACTACGAATTTTCCAGTTATATTACACCTTGGGCTTAATTATTTTGAAATTCTTGATGGTAATGAGACTTGTTTGAAATCAATAGACTTTGTAATAGCGAAGAAATGAACAATTAAAAGAATAACATTTGACTGGTTGGAAGAAAAGGCAAGGAAACTTAAGTGGTAAGTGGTAGGGGTGGAAACGTAATTAATTTGTATGACAGTCTAGAAATGGTTTTTCAGTTGAAAACGACAGTTTTTAGGTGAAAACGTAAGAATATTTTATGCAGGAGGCATGCGAGTGACGCGGAGAAGGGTTTGTCGAACCAACGACCCAGGGGGGAGAGGTCAGTTCGTTTTCAACTACCTCTCACAGACAGAGAGAAAAAGTATACAACGTCGCAAGACTTTCACAAACACGATTTTGAATAGTTTAAACGTTTTTGCATTATTTACAGGCGAGGATTTTCCCATTTCGAAAATTCATAACCTTTTATTAAGTTTTTTTTTAAACATCACTCGATTAAAAACAGGTAAACAGATATTTTCATTTAAGCGACAAAGAAGAAAGAAGTGCTGTAGAAAAATTCTCTACTCTCTTAATGAATTGTTTAATAAAAACAGCGATAAAACACGAAAACACGAACCCAAAGGTGTTCCAAAAATAAATTCTGAGTATTAAGTAAGTCAATTTAGGAAAGAAAGAATTGATTGAATGTAAAAAGAAAGAAGGTAAAAACTGCCAAGGACCCTGCAAACTAAATGGACATTTAAAGAAATATTTATTATCCAAACCAGCAAGTGCAGATTCTGCAAAGAGGCAGAGGAGACACCAACACACCTGCTGACAGACTTTGGTGCCACAATTGCCCTCAGGAGGAAGTGTTTTGGGATGTACAGTGTAGAAATTCAACCACTGAAACAATGCCTACCAATCAAGTTCCTTGAAATAGGTCTCACCGGTGTGCTATAGGTACAGACCCGGGGTACAATATCTGTTAAATGGCTCAGTATATTACACCCCATCTAATAATCTGCATCTACATCTACATTAACGTAATCCGAGTACTACGTGGCGACCCCCATTGGTTAGACATTCACCCAGACAAGTCAAAATAGACTAAAATAAGCGAATTGGTCAAATCAAATGACGTTAGAGTAGGCGTGGCTTGGATTTTACAATTGCCCAATAATGTCATAGTGGGCGTAGCTAAGTGAGTTTATATAGTATAGTGACATAAGAGTAGGCAAAGTTAGGCTGATTGATTATATAGTCAAATGACATCAGAGGCGTTTTTTTAACCTATTGTACAATGACTTCAAATTACCCATTGTTGACACTAAGTGTCAAGTATTTTCCAGTGTAAAAAATAATGTGTGCAGCTCAGAAAAGTCCATCCCTGACGTCGAGAAAAAACCCTGAGTACTTGCATTTATTACATGAAACGGCATCTGTGAATATTTCGTTCTCAGGTAAAATCCTGTATATAGTGTATTAACCTCTAGACAGCGTCATGATTTTTTAAAAAGGGCAATCGAGGTCCATCCTTTTACGTGGTTTACGAACCGCGCACTTCGAAATCATAAAGGGAAATCGCGTCCGGACAATCCACAACAGAACCGTAACAAAGATAAATTATTTGGTTCGGTACGTCAAGTAAAGTCGAGACCGCGGCTTTATGAAGGAGGTAAATTACAAAGTACCACATTGATTCGGGCTTAAATTAACCTCTCCAAGACAGATTCGGCCAACTTGGATATTCCACGAGGTCTTGTCAGCGGATAATTTAAATAAATAAAAAAGTGAATAAGAATCGATTAAGTCTAGCTTTCAAAAGAATATTGGGAGGAAACCACATATTTGAACCGATCAATTTGGTTCACATCACAATTCCGGACTGAAGATAGCGCAATGCCGATACGGTTGGGGACGTCGAAAAACAATGAATCTTCACTATATTTGGTACACATATTTATCTTTTATAATTTTTTCAATACTTTAATTTTAACTTTCATTTATTATTCGTGCCTCCAGCCTTGATGGATTGAGGCTGAAATATTGTTTTCATCTTCTTTTTTTTATTTAATAAAATTTGCCAATTGACGTTCAAACAATAGGTACAAAATCTTAAAACGAAGTTAAAGTGAAAACTCTATAACTAAGTTTACCAGGCAGCCCTGGCCCTTGAACGATGCTTAACCAAGTTTTTAAGTTTTCCTACTTTTATTGTTCCCTTCAAAATTTAAGCTCCGCCTGCTAATTGGTGAAGAGGGGAGAGGGCATTTAATTGCAATTGTCATTAGGAGGATAAAGTGCCTCATGATGAGATGATGGGAATTGTTTGAAAATTGCAAAACGACGGGGAGCGGCCTGTCCTCGATTAATACTCACTTCGATACTATTCAGGCTGAAATTATTTGAATCCGAATTTTCTCGCTGTTTTTTCCCTCTTGTGAAAATTAACTAATTAAGGGCGAAGAGGATTGACGGATACACTTCGCTCAACTTAAACAGTAATGAGGATGCTTCTTTAGCCGTTTCAAAGTTTTTAATTGTGTAAATGATTACAAAAACACTACAAGGGATTATGAAAGCTGAACATCAGGAAACGACGTCATTGAACGATTTTATCATTTCACTAAGCCACGCCTCTTTGGATCATTGGACAATTTGACCTATCCACTTAGCCACGCCTACCCTAACATCATTGATTTCTTACCACGCCCATTTGATTTCCTTGGATGATTGCCTATCCTTAGGTCTTAGCCATTCTTGGTTTGATTTCATTGATCAATTAACTAATATTGACAAGCCAACGTTAGATCAGCAATACCTACTCGAAGTATGTGGACGGTATGACCCAAATTCGGTTGTCCACGCCCACTGTGACCACATTTTTGAAGCCTAACCTTCTTATGCTTGCTCTTGATGTCATTGAACCTAAAATTAACCAAGTTTGAACTCCTACTCTGACAACATTGGGAGTATAAAGACCCTTAGCCCTCGTCCACATTGACTTAATTTAGAAGTGGCCTAACTCCCTTGCCGGCGCTGAATCGGACGTTATGGAACAATTGGGTAGTAATTCTTCCCATGGGCAGTATTTGGATTTCTTTGGGTAGTTGTATAATAAACTCTTTAGCCATTAATAAAGAGTTAAACACGAAGTCAAAAGAAAGTAAATTACACAAAAAAATGTGGGCTTTGTAGTTTTTGGATATGCTACTTTACAGAGGCTTTCTGAAATTGCACATTGTTAAGTACAAAGTACACCTCATACTAATTGTTGCTTATGTTACATCTATTTATTTTTATCTTCTTTTTTACAGGAACGTTCATATGCCCAACGACTCATTTCAAATGTAATAACCACTTCTGCATACCGACTGAAGCGGTTTGCAACTACCAGGACGATTGTGGTGACGGTTCCGACGAAGCAGACTGCCGTAAGTACTTGAATAGTTAAAAGTCCACTTCAAGAGAAGTCCAAGTTGAATTTGAGTATTGGTATACCGACGGGCATAAGGCAATTCATCCATATAATTTAGAACAAGGTATAATTACACAAAATTTGTTATTAGACAAAGACAATGTTAGATTATGTACTCTTAAGTATTTCTGCGTTTCTCGATCAATCACGCCTTTGGCCTCGGTGGCGCCCTGTAGGTTTGCCCTTGGGTCCGTTTGTACACTTCGTCGCCTTGCTGCTCGGCCCTGAAAGAAGAAAGGTCTGGTCAAAAATCGGGATCGGTTGGCAAACAGTGACAAGCTTGCCTTTTCGCCAGCCTGGCTTTTGCCATGTTGGCCATTTGGACTCTCTGCATGTTCTTGGCCGACAGATTGACTGGATCTTCGCCCTGGAAGCCCTGGTACTGGTTACCCCGGTGGCGTTTCAGAATGGAAGCACCGCTCTGGAAAAGTCAAACTTGACAAATACCACCGAGGGACAATCAAAATCAAAGACAATCACCTCTGAGGTTCTTGGCAAAGGGATCTTCTTCACCTCCTTCTTCGGCTTCATCAGCAATTCTTTGAGGTTGACTACTTTGGGCTCTGCCGGCGGCTTCTCCCTGTTCTTGAAAAAGTCGAGGACTTGCTTCGCCTCCTCGGGCGACGCCGGCTCGCATCCGGTTCGCATATCCCTCGACTTGAAGCCCTCAGCTTCGCCTCCGCCCAGTGCCAACGGGCCCGACCTCTCAAGGTACGAGTGGAGGTTCAGCTCCGCGTCGAACTTATAGCCGCGGTTGTCGTCCAAGTCCCGTTTTATCTTCGGCCTCGGGATCTCCAGCGAACTCACTTGGGGCTGCAACAAAAAAAAAAAGAAATTTAAAAAAACACATAATAAATACAATGATTATAAGGCTACTTTAATTCGAACATTAAATTGCTTATAGACTAAACTGACGATTGCACTTCGAAGATTTTGTTTTAATTATTTTTATAGTATATACTTTATTGTAACAAAATTACATTCTAGTTTTGTATATACAATAGGTAGGTGCTTATGCAATAATTAAATTAAATTAAAGAGAGTTCCAGGCACTGGTTGGTTTCTATTCTCACTGTCTCCTTTTCTGACAGATGTGTCAAATTTGTATATATCTAAACTATTTGCTCAATTTATATTTAGTAAAGATAATAATAATTTTTTTTCACTTGAACAGATAATGAAAGCTAATTATGGGCTGACAAGGGTTTAGTCGAGCGTAGATACAGCGGCGATTCTTCTAGGAACCGAAGTTCATTTCACCCTTAAGGCTCTAACGAGGTCATCGTGATCATTGTGCCTTTACTAACAGGGACTCAGACTGAATGGGCCGAGGTTGGCGATATATAATTCAGGTTGTTGGGTGTGTCGTGTTCACTGTTCGCTTTCAACCCCCTGTGGTCCTATGTGACTCCGCAGTTTATTAAATTACACTCTACACAGGAAGAGGTTGAATTCGACTGCTCGAAGCGCGCACGCACGCCGTCAGCTATGTTTAATTTCGTCGTCTGAAACCGGAGTCGACAGTGGATCCGTTGTCTTTTCTTCCTTTTGCAAGGGGTTTTATTAGCGACCGTGTTAATTTTCACGGCCGTTGACTCGACCTGGAACGGCTCCAGCGTGAAATACGTTCGCCTTGTTATGTACAAAAGCCGCGGTCGTTTGTTTACACCCCTTTTGGGAAAGACAGCACCTCCACCCTGATATTTAACTTAATAAGCCGTGTGCGCTTTCCTACGGCAAATGCAATTTCCCATCGGTTCGAGATGACGCAATAACATTATGCGACGTTTCATCGCTGGATAATTGACATCCATCAATGGCAATCTTTAAACCACAAAGATTATTAAAATCTCACACTGTAATAAATATGTAATCAATTGACTAAGATCATGTTAAATTCTTTAAACCAAAGACGTATAAATAATTATTTGTAGTACTGCCTCGATAGGAATGCAATAATAGATTTTTGTACCATTGACCGTAGCTATTGTACATTCGAGGTTTATACAATAAGAATCTTGTAGTTTTGTCTTTTCTGGTCCATCTTCCCTGTTTCATTCCGTTGTTAGTCTATGTCATGCTGGCATCGCTGAACATTATATCAATTTGTTTAAGCATTCCTCCTTTCGTCGTTGGACGTTTGACCAATCGACGTTAGTCCCGCCCATTTTTGATGTCATTAGACATATCTGTCCGTTTAGCCACTCCTCCTCCGATTTAGCCAAACCATCTTACCAACAGGCACTAATTCGTTAATCATTATATGTAATTGTTGGTTGACGACTGGTGGTGTCACGAGCGGGATTCGAACCCACGGCCTTCGGCTGAATACGTTGGTGCTCCTACCAGCTATCGTGACTTCGATCCACTCGGACACCTACCCCATCTCAACCTACAACAATTATTCAAAATTTCGCTCCTTTTGCCAATTTCGGTGGGTTCGAATCCCGTTGGGTGGATTACTATATAAATTATTGTTTCATACATTTCGCAGCCCTTTCCGCCTGCCTCCTTAAATTTGTATAAATTAACAATAATAAAGTAGAATTTTAAACGTTAGTAATATAGTATGGTGTATAGTGACCGTTAGCCAATAATAATTTGGAGATAGTGAGGTGCGGTCCGGTGTGAAGTAGGTTTTAAAAACACATTTTCTTTACCATGGCACGTTCCGATCTTTATTGAGAACATCTTCAGACCTGGGATTTGTAAGAATTTTTTAAATTGTACAAATACATGTAAGCAAAAAATATGAATTTATACAATATGAAAGAAAATTTCAGGTTTTATCAAAGTGTGTAAAAATTCTTTGAATGAATCTAAAATTTTCTAGCACTGTTTAAGTTCATTCTTTTTTTAATATAAAATTTTCTATCATTGTATACATTCATTTTTCCCTACATGTATTTGTAAAATTCAAACAATGTTTATAAATCCCAGGAATAATTTGTAATAATGTTTATAAACCCTCAATGAAGGTCGAAACGTTGGCATGATAAAGAAAATATTTTTCTAAAACCTACATCACACCAGACCGCAACTCATGAGCTCATTAATATTTTTAAAAAACGGTGTAGCTTGTTATATCACTTAATTTAGAGACTCCATATCATTAGACCAGTGTTTCCCTACGCCTACGCTCAGGGGGACGATTTATGTTTTAAAAGGGACGATTTGAAAAATTACTCGTTTAGCTTTTTAGTCAATTCTTCCGATTCTCATTCGCACGCGTTTTTCCGATTCTCAAGGACTTGGTGCAGTTTTTCAATATCCCGTAATAACATTACTGTCGGTATCTTATTTTCATGGCGTTTCAAACGAAGCTTGGGGGGGAGGGGCGCTAGGCGTTGACACGGCGTTCATCATTCGAACCCGAAATACTTACAAATGGGCTTTTTTTCAAAAACACCGGTCCTATGATTTTCTAACGAAATTCTCTCTCAGGAGATAATTCATTGGCTTCAGAAAAATCTTTTGGCTTTAAACGCCAATAATTTATAGGAACCGAGATCGGATTGTTCAGTAGTTCAGTTCAGCCCCATGAGTATTTCTCGCGAGAGTATTTAAACAATCAAGTCTGTTCTAACAATCCCAAACCGTCCAAGAATTTAAGCAACTCATCATTAGTAGCTAGCCAGAAAGCAGATCAATGTCGATTCCTGAGGTATTCTCCAACTGTGGATTACGATACCAACCATTTTTTGGAATGTGGTGGTTCTCAGTTTGAATAACTGCTATGATGAAGCAGTGACTAATAAATCAATCAGACATTATATACAATGACAACATGTTAATTACCCAGCGAAAAAGTTGTCCAATAAGTTTTTTTTAAAACATGATGTGGATAGAGAAGAATAATCGTGGCATTAGGTGTAAAAGGTTAAACAGGCATAACCAAAAAAAAAAAGAAAGAAAGAAATCTCTTGGGTTGATGCAAAATAAATGCAGGGTTTTCTTTTCAATCCACTTTTAATAGCATTTAACATTTAATTCAGTTTGTTCAGTACCTCCTAACAAATTGATGTCTAAGAGGGATTTTTGTCAAATTTTGTTTCTATGAATTTAAACTTGTATGAAGTGCAGCGCAAAACTCTCGAAACATTAATGTCATTTGTGGGCAAGGACTTATAAATGAATCCACAGTGCAGCGTTGGTTTCAAGAATTCCGTAATGGAGATTTGACCTCACGAGGGAGGTGGATGTCCTTCTGCTGTTGACACTTACCATTTAAAGCCTATAATTGAAGCGGGCGCCTCAAGAACTTCTCGGAGAAATGACGGAAGAACTTGGTGTTGACCTTTTCACAGTCTTTTTTTCCAAAAACACCGGCACCCCACGGGTTGATATAACCTCTGTTGTTGGGAACACGCGTAAAAAAAGTGAGGCGTGAAGCTCATCGTCATCGCTGCAGTAATTTAAATCATTGTTCGTTAAAACCTTTGTGAAGTCTCGCTTTTACATAATTCAATACATTTTTTGAAATGTAATAATAAAATGTTAAATTGATAACATATTAATTTAAAATTCGAAGGTCGAGACCAGGCGGACCGGAGAGATACGGAAAACAAGAAATACCTACGAGTCAGAAAAACAGGAACACTTGACGAAGTAGGTGGCTTGGTAGTTTAATAAGACACGTAGGACGAGATACGGGAGGAAATGGGACGATCAATTTTCATCAGGAGGGTGTCAATTCCGATTGAGAGGCCGCCGGGGGGGCCGGAAAAGAAGAAATCGTCTTACAAAACCGTACCCGTCCAATCTATCCTACGTCGATATTTTGTCAACTTTGTTACCTTTTTTCTTTTCTGGGCCGATTCAAGGTGAGGAACGGCGTTCTCGACCCTGGAGTGAAATATCTCCGCGAAGATAACCGGGTGCCGAGGGGAAGATTTATTAGACCGTGGAATCCATTAAGGGCGGGGCCCCGGGCTTGTTTTCGACCCCAGGAGGAACGGGGCTTGACCGATTTTTAAAGCACCGTCACGAAGAGGTCCGTGAGGGAAAGGGCGAAGGGTGGCGAAAGGGCGAACAGTAGAGAAAGGGCGAAGGGGGCAAATTCGGCACCTTTCGCTCATCCGGAACAGAAGAACGACAAGTCCTAACCCGAAGAAAAGCCTTCTTATCGCTATTAGCTCAACACACTTCGAAGTCGTCCCGGTCCAACTCAATCTCTTTGTCATAAATTCTCAAACGGTAAAAAAACTAAATTAAAAAATCAAAGATGTAGGAAAAAATAACATATGATCGTTGCATATCCCAATCTTTTCTCTCAAATTTTTCACTTCTAAAATGGATAACAATATGAATTTATTGCTATTTGGCGATAGTTTAACTCTTAATAAATCTATAAAGAGACAAATTTAATGATAATGATAAAAAATGAACGCATCGCTTACCTTGGCAGCCTTCTTCAAAACCGAGTATATCCTGAAATTCCTGACGAAAGGCCTGTTCAACATCTTGTCTCCTTTTTTATCCTTTTTTCCACGTATATATTAAATACTTAAAAAAAAAAGATCGAAACGGTACAACGTGGAATACGAAAATTTAGTTAAGTGTCTGGCCCATGTTACACCCAGGTAACAGTAGGGTCAGGTTATTGATTTATTTTTTGGAACAGTTGTTAAAATAGGAAATAAAAATTAAAAAATGTGTAAAATAAATTCATTTGCTCGATGTTTTAAATATATATTCAGACCAATTTGTGTATCAAGGTAATCCGAAATTCACTCTATTTTCAACAATTTTGCTAACTATTTTCTTTCTGTTCCGTTAAACCGATGTCTAAATTATAATCGGTTAAGGTTTTTAGTCGAGCATGAGCGTGTTAAAAAAAAATTTAAAATGTGTCTCATCGGTATGAAACCAAGCTAAGAATATTGGTCTTGTCCAACGGTTTTATATACTATGTCAAGCTATTTTGGCTGTCTAATCACTTAGACTTAGAAGATCAATTAGATTTAACTAACCTGAAAGGTAGAACTGTTCAAAAGTGGATATCGTTAAGTAGGTTTGACAGCCAACGGCCAATTATTTCACATTGGACTTAACTGAACTGATTTGTTGGTCTATTGATCTATTGCAAATAATGTCTCATTTTGCTCATAATTGTATTCTTTCAAAGGCAAGCTTTCTTTGACGGTATTGAAAAGCACAATATTTTCCTAATAGACTAGCTTCAAGTACCTTCTATCATATTATTATGCAATCGTACAGCTCTCTTACCCAATTCTTGCTATGCGTAATTGGACAGTTGACAACCAGCTTTACTACATCATTCGACAGGTAAAAACCAGCTTGACGTCCCGGCTGTGACGTTTAAACAATAGACCAGCTATGTTGTATGTTAAATTTATGTTATGCAAATGTCAGGGACAACATTAGACCAATAAGATGGATATATATCTGCTATAGTGTCATTAAACTAACTACATAAGGTACTTTGATATGAAATCATTAGACGATATACCAACAAACATAGGATACTTTGATATGACGTCATTGGACAATAGACCAAATAGCATTACGTACTTTCGT
>CM077110.1:18527225-18566538 GCA_039619505.1 Cimex hemipterus | reverse complement strand
GAACTCTGATTATTACAAGTGTCTAACGTTCATTGCGCAAATGTCGATTTGGGATGCTGAAAAAACTTTCTTCCATACATCCTGTGGATTGATGAATCCATGTTCACCTCTAATAGTCTAATGGCATACTAAACCGTTGGAATTGTTCAACTGGGCAGAGAAAAATCCGAAAATTTTATACTCTTGTCATCATCAGGTGGTTCACAGTATCGACATTGGTGCGGACTTCTCGGAAATAAATAAATTTGGCCTTTTTTCTGCGAAAATAATTTAAAAGGTGCTAGGTTGTACCAACACTGTTACTTGATGTTCCTCTGCAACGACGACAACAAAAGATTCTCAAGCTTGACGGATAACCTGCGGACAATTTGTTGTAGGTAAGGCTTGTCGTGTCACTCCGGGATAGGTCAATATGACCTCCTGGCTCTATCTGTGACCTCGTTGACTCGATTTAACCCCTCTTGGTTATTTTCTGTGAGACTATTTAAAAAAAGTGTCTATAGTTAAGAGTTGAAGGAACTGCCCCAGCTGGCTCTGCATTACGTCTTCATATAAACCTAGCGCTTATCTCAAACGGCGCGTATTCTCTCCCCGTTCTTCAGGCGTACGACATCCTTCTCACAATTCTCTCGCCATTTTCTGTCTTGTAACTATCTTTGTATGTTTAAAGTAAAATAAATCTTTTTTTAAAAACGGCCTTTGGTGTTCCAAACATATAACTTACGCCAATCATAACTCAGTAACCTCAGAAGAAGAACTGCGGAAAAGGATAGAAAATGTCAATCCATCGCCCTTGACTCTGCAGCTCTGACCACAGGTGAAGAGTCGTTATAAAGAACCAATCTTTGCACGTTTGCGCAAAGCGGGCAGTTCGAATATGAATTATGATTAATGTATAGCAAACCAATTTTTGCTTTTTAATTTTGCCATAACTTTGTAATTTTTGAATTCATTTTGAATGGAATGCTTAATATAAGGACTATGTACTCCTTTTAATGTTTTTCTTTTTTTTTTTTTGCTTACAGGAATTACTATTTGCTCTCATAATGCGAGATTAGTGAAGAAGCAAATTATTGTGATTAATCAAAAAAACGAAGAAAATGCGTTTTTTACAGCAAGTAGACAGTTCCAAAAAGTAAACAATTACATTCTCTCAACGTTTGTCAAACACGCGTTATGAGATCAAATCTTAATCCTTCAAAATAAAAGCAAATATTACGTATTTTTTATGTCAGTTTACATTCAAAATGAACCTAAGGGCATATTTTTCCGATCGACAGAGAATTGTATGGTACGACTGCTCTGCTGAGGGATCAGTTGCTGTTCCATCACCAACAAACCGGCAGCCTGTTTTATACAAAGAGTTGATTATTTTATTGTATTCCAATTAATTAATCTTTATGTAAGGTATTGGTTGAGATAAAAAAAAGTCAGTGTCACTAGCGGGATTCGAACCCACGTCCTTCTCTAACCTCTTGAGCTATCTGTCTTCGATCCATTAGCGCACCAACTTCCCATCTCAACCAACCTTTTGAATTTACCATCCTTTTCGATATTTTTCAACTGTCGATTAATCTGTTTGATCTCGTCGACGAATGAAAGGAATTAAATTGCTATATATTAGGAGATAGTTCAACAGTGATGAAGTGAAAGTTAGAGAAAACAAAAGAAGACAAGTTAAAAAGGAAATAACGTTCTAATTTCAAATTTTTAGGTGTGATATAAAAATAGTGAAAGAGTCTTAATTTTTATTATAATTATAATTAAAAATTTTATTATATTTGCGTATATGATATTATAACTAAATTGGATTTTTTATTGTATGTTTGCGATTTTACATAATTATAAACAGTTCTTATGTTAATTAATTGTTATTAAATCCAAAATACACTTGTTCATGTAAATTGAGTTTCTTAAAAAAAAAAAAAAAGTTAAATTTAACCGAGTTGCCAGTTTGTCAACTCGAGATAATGGGCTATCGGGTCTAATTTTGCCAATAAGTCAGCTTTTTAGGGAAATGTGAACAGGGGAAGTTTTTGTTTTTACCTTCCTCCACCCCGGTCCCGGCCAGGGAAAAAATTAAAATCTAATTTTCCGACTTTTTGATTGTACCGGTTTTCTCTGGAATAAGCGGACCGTAAAGTTAAAAAGGAGAGTTTTAATTCAATTAGACCGAGGTTTGTGTGCGCGTGGTGATGCGGGGACAGGTTGAAAAGCTTAATAACGGTTTTATTGATCAATAAAATTAAAAAAAAATTAAATTGAATAGGAGAACGAACAGGATTATCGATGATTTTAAAAATCGGGCCGAATTCCAGCAATTATTTATTTATTCCAGAAATTTCGTACTTTTCGCCCGCGGATTCAATTCAAAACGATAAATTTTCAATTTTGTTTTCTTCGTCGAAGGGTGGAACGATAGAAAATCTGAAGCGCGCCTGTGACGCCCAGATTGGTTATTGGGTCTTTCGCATGTACTTGTACTCTAAAGAAGATTGAAACGGACCGTTTCAATATTTGGTTAGCAGCTTTGAAATATTAAGTTGAAAATTGACTTGGACCGTTCCGACGGGTTGGTCTAAATATTGACCGGAGTAATTTGCATTGTTTTTAGATGATAATCTGAACTATTGGCTTGGATCATATCAGTATCAGTTTAAACAGTCTGAAATGGCCATCCCTGTTTAATGGGGAGTTAAGAGATGTTGACTTGGGACTTGTCGGTAAATATTGATTTGTAACTGTGAATGTTTGATAGGCTTACATGATTTAATTTTAATTGTCCATACATTTGGAAAGGCTGGCCTGAAGTCTTTATCAACGGGCTGGAATGAAAAAAATGACAGATTTAATTTTTCGTGAGTAGCTTGAAGTATTGACTAGGGTTGTTTGTTCGCTTGTACTGGAGATTGACATTTAACGTTGCTTCTTTTCTACTGAGCTGGAATGAACTAATCACCTTTTATTAAAGTGTGTCCGGTCAGCTTGATTGGATTGTTTCGATGCTTGGTGTATTGTTAGGAAATGTTGACTTGCGTCATTTTCCTTATTTCGTCCCCTGTCCTGAAAACCATGGAAACCAGTGTTTGTTCGCGGATATAAAAAAAAACTTGCATTATTTCAACGTATGGCTGGTCATTTGAAGGGTTGAAATATTGAATCGAATTTTTTTTCCAGCCCCGGAAACCCGGATCATATTGATGTTTGGAATTGGAAAGAAAAATAATCATTTTTTTTATTAATTTTAGGTTTGGGCCGGTTAGCGGGAAAAACATTTAGTGGATTGTTATTGACCTGAACCCAATAGTCCAAACCGGGTTTTTAAAATTTATTATTATATCATATTACACATTCCACCTACATTTAATAATAATGCTCAAATTGCGATCTTTTTGTATATTGACGGAATAACGCGAGAAAATAACTTTTAAACGATAAGGCGGCGTTGTAGTCGGGCCTGTGGTTCCCTTTAATTCCGAAATGCATGTTTAAAGAGGTTGTAGACATAAAGGAAGTTTATTAAAAAATAAAGTAAAGCTTTGAAACTCGTTTCCTCCCCTGGGATGAAAATTTTATAAGAGGGCCGTTTCCGCCTCCGGGCGTTTATCGACGGCGTTTGACTGGAAAAATTGCGTTAACCCTATTTTGCTTTTTTGTCGGCAGGGATGACCAACTGTATCGTCGGCACCAGTCTAGCCTGCGGTACCACTGAGAGGAACAGGGCGGAAGAGAGGTGCATCGCCTCCGGATTCCTCTGCGACGGTCATAACCAGTGCTTCAACGGAAAGTACCTTTCGGACGAATTCGGATGCAGTAAGTACTTTAAAACATTCAATGCGGTTGATCACACAATGGAGTCAAGCCCCTCTCTATAATCAACACAGAGGGATATTTTAAAGAACAACATATAAGATACCCTTTATTTGGAGCGATTGGACGATTTGACATTGACATCAATTCAGATAGATCAATCAGGCAATACACTTTTATGTCGCCGGTCAGTCGGTCGATAAACGCGACGACTAGGTTGAAACCATGAATGATTTGATCAAACAGTTTAACCACGCACTGACATCATCAATGAAAGGTGAACAATCAGTCAAAGCCCGCACATTTTTATGTCATTGTATCACACATGAACCGCTCTCACCACACCGTTTGGGGCGTAATATCATATTTGATCAATGAAATAAGCCACGAATGAAGATAGCCTATCATATCAAGACAGTATGTATTGCCAGATCAGAATGATAGGGAACGAAAATATCAAATATGTGTGCTTTGCATTTTATTGAAGTATGTGTTTAATTGCATTGTTCCACACCGACTGGAAACTCCTGGGTCCTTTTTCCCCGATGTTTGACAGATGTCATGCGATGTTTGGATATTTTGGCGTGAGGGCGGGCCCCATCCAAGAGACGGAAGGCTTCAGGACGAGCGCTGTCACCGCTTGCAGTCCGCTAGCTTCGGCCGGGCACATGGCGAGCCTTTCCCTCTCCAGGCGCTTTTGCCTGAGCCGTTCCAGCTCGGCCAGTTTCTGCTCGTAAAACGACCTGTACGGTTTCTTCGCTGGTTTGTCCGCCTTCTCTTTCGGCTTGTAGCCACGGTGAAAGACTTTCCTGAGGATGGTGTAGGAGGTCGATACGAAAAGGACGAGGACGACCGCCGCCGAGATGATCAGGTAAATGGTGGGGTCGATTCTGGCGAGAGGTGCCGCCCTTGTAGCGCCTTCCTCTTCGAACAGGTCACACTTGAATCTCATCCCGGGCAAGTGCCCGTCGAAAAATTTGCTACAGTTGACGGCAAACCCGCAGGATAAGACGCCTGCGTATAGCCTTACTTCCTGACCTCCGTGTCTGGCGACAAGCTGGAGGCAGGGGCCAAGGTCATCGCCTGTGCAGCTGTCGCTGCACGATCTCCATCCGCAGTCGGCTCCGAACTTCCTCACCTTTGCCGCTACTTCGCAATCTCCCTGGGTCCTGCTCTTCGTCGCGTAGTATAGGTACGGACGGAGGAAGACTGCCAGCGCGGCGCAGGTCGAAAGGAACGCGAGGACCGTCACTACAGAGCAGAGCCGCACTTCCAAATCTCGTGTCGAAAACGGCGGCTTCATGACTGGCCCCTATGCACTCCCCGAGGGTTAAGCGCTCATAATTAGGCTAACAAGTTTCTAGAGATCTAATCAGCCCAATTATCCAGATTGTTTCAATAGAAAAAAGACCGAGCGCGTGGCAATCAGCTAATAGATTCAACACCCGTCCTCTGAGATTATTTCATCAGGGGCGAAATTCATGGACAAACCGTTTGATTAATAATAAATCCTTCACTGAGACATCTTATGATACAGGCGAAAATCGCGTTAGGAAAAGCATAACGGGCCTTTTATAATCGGGTAGTCGGGAGAAACACGTCTAATGACTGTTATAACTCACAAATTAGGCAGAAAATCAGAAATCCTCTCTATTCCTTATTTAAAAATAAAGTAGAGAGAGTTAGCCGAGTATATAAAAAATGGGAACGATGTAATGATCGTCTGGCCATCGGGGCTACAGGCCAGGTAGGTAACCAGACTAGCCACACCCGCTTTCACATCATTGACAATATAAGATGCGCCTCCTTTGACGTCATTTTTCTTTCAGCTTAGCCATGCCCACATAGACATCAATTGATAACAGTTCTACCAGATAAAGCGCATCTCCACTGCCTTCACTGACGTCATTGTTTGTTCAGCTTAGCCATGTCCAGTTTGACATCAATTGGCAATAGTTCAACCAAATTAGACACACCTACGTGATTGTTCGTTTAGCTTAGCCATGCCTCACAATTGACAATATGTAGTCCAACCACATATTACATTTCAACCTGGACATATTTGGTAGATTTTGTTAACCAGCTTAAGTCCGTCCATTTTACCTATTCTATCAAACAAATTACGCAGGAAACTAAGAATCTCCCCTTGCATAATAATGAAGTTGCCAGTATATAACTTTTTATCCATAATCATTATCACAGAAGAGAGCGACGTGATGAGCCTGTCGCCGTCGGAGCTGTTCCGATGTCAGGACAACCGCACTTTGCCGAAAGACCTACTCTGTGACTTCAAGATCGACTGTCTGGACGGCGACGACGAGACCGACTGTCAAGGTAACTACTTATCATACATCCGTGTATAAATGCCGCTCGGGTAGATCAACCAAATCTGAATATGACCAAAGATTGTAAACAAATGGTTAGAGGAACATTAATGGTGATGAATTTTTTTAAGTTGTTAATTAGACGCAATTAGGTGATTAGAATGTGAGAAATATAGATAGGAAGACCAATTGTCGGTTTAATATACTTTCCATAATTCGGCTTATGCAAGTTATACATTCTACCCACCTGGTATATTGTTCAATGTTCCTTGTCGGAAGACCGACTTTAAATATTAATAAACTGTAAATAGAAACAGTCGTCTAATCTAAAACGAGATCTCGGTTCATTACTTGCAGAGCGGGCCTCACTCTGTAAAATCCCAACTTAGCGTTCACCACTCAAACTGCGGGGGACTTAATAACTTCGTTTTTGAAAATTCCCTTTAACTCCGAAGATAATTAAATGGTTCCGAGAAGATCATTTAATCCCCCCCTGTCCTAAAACATTAAATTATAAATGACATCCTTTTAGTTCACCTGCTTCGAAAACAGAAGGGGTGGAGGTAGGGCTAAGTCCGAGGGCTTTGAAGACGATTGGGAGCTTAAAAGACCGTCTGCTTTTCGGAATATCGAAGAACGCCGATAGTAAGTATTCCAGTGAGAACTTAGAATTTTTGAGCGTTCCCCTTGGGAAATGTGAGTATACGTCGGTTTAACCCATATCACTGAAATTGTCAAAAAAAATGCGATGGTCAAATTTGTTTTCTTTTAATTTTCCAGTCCAGTCTAATATTGAATTGTTTTAACAAGCGTACTGCAAGTTTTGGCGATAAACGTTCCGTCAGGTGGAAAACCAGCTTTTCTTCTCAAAAGTTTTTTTATTCCGTTTATAGACGTATAGACCTGTCGCGTTTTTACAATTTTCAATTTGCAATCACCGACCCCTAGTCCTTGTTATGAAAACGGTGGTTGTATCCGGATATTTTCATTCTTTTTTTTGCCCTACCCCCCGTCGATAATCTAATTGTAAAAATGGATTTCTGTTTTTCACCAGCCAGTGCCGCCGATTGCGCCCAGGGGGAGTTCAGGTGCCAGAACGGCCAGTGCGTACCCATCGGGTCGAGGTGCAACATGTACACCGATTGTTGGGACAAAACGGACGAGATCGGGTGCCGTAAGTTAATCCATCCTTCCACCTTTTACTTTTTTTTAAATTTTTCTACTGTAAGCGTTTCTCTTTCGTAGACGAAGTGCCGTGCGAAGAGTTCAGGTGCAAAGAGGGCGGTCAGTGCGTAAGCAATTCTTCATATTGCGATTTCTTCCTCGACTGCCTCGACGGATCGGACGAAGACAACTGCAGTAAGTTTTCGAAAATATCACAAAACAATCTCTTCAATTATGCCCGTTATCCGTTTTCGGTTTAAAACGGATCAATCAATCAGGCTTTAGCTGACACGTTGCCCATCGATCTACTGCCCAGCCCTCAAACCCAAGGGTGGATAAATACCTTAAAATCTAGAGTTCACAGCTTCCCACCTGAGTGATTTATGGCCTAGGATCGTTTAAGATTCTTGTCTATTAGGTTAGAACGATCGTGATACATAAACACTTACACATGAAAAAGAAGAGAAGCACCGTACGTTATACAATATTATGAAGGTTGTCTGAAATATCATACCCTTTTTTCCTAAAATCAAGAATAGCTAGCCAAATTTTAAACATTAACACCTGTTAATTTTTGGCGTAGAAATTGAATACGTAATCAAATGTGTAATTTTAATGCAGGGTAATATTGAAATCATTCCCACCCTTTAATTTCAAATGGCACCCCATGTATTTTATGTTGAGTTTATGAAACTGGTTGGGTTGATGCAAAAATAATGCATGTTATCAATGTTTAGTAAAAACAAGCTACAATTTAACCTTAGCAAAATATATTTAAAATAACTTCCATTACTATCTGTACATTTTTGCCAACGCACAACCAATGCCTTAATCCCAGAAGAGTAGAAACTAGAGTTTCTGGAATCGACGAACTCCCAAAATGCATTGTCAATGTCATTCTGGCGTCTGAACCGTTTCTCGCACAATATAGAAGTTTAGAGGTAGAGTGGCCTTTACTACCTAGAGAGTGCGTGGGAGGCCAGGCTGATGTGTTTCGGCCTAGGTAACCCTTGTGCGCGCGGCATTCCAGTCGGCTTCGACCACTCGGAATGAGCAAGCGGGGAGCGAGGTTGTCTTGGCCTCTCTGGGCTGAGCTGCCTCTACACCAACGTAATCAAAACATCCGACTAGAGTAGGTATGGACGTTAAAGATCCTCTTTGTCCTTTTTCAAGAGGACGGAGTATACGGGAAATCAACGTACCCGGACCTTGAAGTCCTAGTCTACGTGACTGACTGACCTGTACAGCTTGACGTGATTTTGCTCTTTTTACCGCTGGAAATATTTCCTTACCTTCCTTTTCATCAGATATCTTCCCATTTCCCTCATAAATGATCTTTATTATATATATGATCTCGTTCTTTCCACAACCTACCAAATTCCCTTCTTCACTCTGTCCGCCAAGCCCCGTCTCTTTTAATCTTTAAGTCCCGTCTTCTTGACCCTTTGGGCTTTCCACTTGGAACCGAATATTTTAATTATTCCATTTTAGTTTATTTTCGTTTATATGTATATATTTTTTGTAAATGGATATCTTTTCAAAATATTGTATACTTAATTAATTATGGATGAGGAGTTTCAGCCCAATACTTAAGTGAGGCAAAACCAAGTCCCAAGTTCACTTCGGATTACAGTGTTTCAAGCTCCATTTGAAGTTTCAAACCGGGCTGTCGAATCGTCGCTGGGGGATGGAAAGGCGGGTCTTAATCTCGTTTTCACTTCAAACTCTAAAGCACTAATTCAATGGATTTATTTGTTGAAATGAATCGGATGAATATTTCAAAAAGGCCACAGTTAAAAATTGAACTATCACACTCGGAGATTAAAATCACTAAACTGACTAATTAACAGTCAAATCAATCGTTAATTACTTATGTGTTAATATTGTACTATATATTCAACAAATCATACTATATGGACATTACATATGTCCAATGTTTCCTATTGCATACACCTAGATTCCTGGAAACGTAAACACCAATCCTCATCCTAACTTACATAGTGTTGTACCTAAGAACTACTCATTTTCCCTCATTATGGATGTTTTCCACTATAAAGATAATCCCAAAACTTTATAAATCTGAATCATATCGCCCGAGAAGCTCCTTCTGAAATGGATCCTTCCCATTCTAGAAGAACAAAACATTATCCCATCTCACCAGTTTGGCTTTCCGCAAGCACCACTTTTTAATCCAGCAATGTCATCGTGATGTACACGCAATGCCCTCTGTTGAGTTGAAGCAATGCTCTGGTGCTTTCACCTACTTCCTTGCCCACCGCAATATCCATCTCTCATACTATTATGTTAGAGCTGGGGTCCCACAGGGGGGAATCCTTGGTCCCATCCTGTATCCCACGTACACCGCTGATCTGCCAAATCCGACACCGCAGTCGATATTGCTATTTTGTCTTACCACAGAATACCTCTCTCATCATTCCCAAAAAACGCACCTTATCCACCTTGGCTGTTGAAGATTCTATCCGCTTCGGATAATTAGCGTGATTTAATTAACTAAAGTGTATTGTATTTTAAGAACGTTATTATTAACCAACAGAGAAAACATAACTAGGTTATCATGAAAAATAGGATGGTGTCATAGCCTAGAGGTAGAATTTGAAGTAAAACTTTAATCTTCTTCAGCTTCAACATGGAATGAAAAAGTGGCAAATAAAAATAAATGTTGAAAAAAGTTGAGTGGTCAGCACAACAGACTTTCGACTCTAGATAGACCCAGTTAACCACGTCTGCTGGCAGGGCTGTATATCGGCAAAAGACTTGGAAATGACTAGACGTGACAAAACTGTCTTACCAAAGACAATCGATCAAAACTGTTGCTTCAAATCAAACTAATGATATTCAATACTAATTGGGATAACAGAGCCCATTTAGACGTACGGTATTGATCTGTGGAGTCCAACCGAACATTCCATACCAACTACCATCGTATACAGATTTCCGGATTCGCAATTGTCTGAAAATAGTAAACACTCCCACCAATTATTCGATTCATAAAGATCTTCACATTCCTTTTAAGAAATCCCAATTAAATAAAATACCTTGCAACACAGCCAACCAACCCCTTCGTCTTCAGCTTAAAATGCCCCACTATTCGTCAGTTGCAGTGAGACTACCTACAAGCGTCATCACTGATGATTCTTCGCATTGTATTACTAATTGTTTTCCCTCTTAAATTACCAGATTAAGTTTCAATTTATTTTTACATTTGTACACATCAACAATTTTACTTACTATATTTACATAAATACTGTTGTAAAAGAAGAAAAGATTATTTATGTTGGTTGAGATTGATCTTATGGTAACGGGAGGATATTACATTTTGGACAAAAGGAATATTTTTCTTAAGAACTTCAATTTACACAAGCCCTGGAGCCTTCTGGCTTATTATGCTTTTCGAGATCCTTAGTTCAGTCTGTCGATTTGATTCCTTGATCCAATTGAAGTAGAAGAAGAAAGAAGAGGAAGAAAAATAACTTTATTCTGGGGCTGGTGTCCCCTAAGAATAATATATAAGAAATAAATGAAGGAAGTTCCTTCTATGAAATTAAAAGTAAAATAAGATTGAAATCTTGGGACAATGTATACCAGTAAGGCAGGCCAGAAGAGAAAATTACGAGAATATTAAACAAAAATATCAAATATTAACGTAAGGTATCTGCTTGGGGAGAGAGGAGTATAGGTGGGATTTAAAAGGGGAAAGGGAGGCAGCATGACGAATAGAAAGGAGTTCCAGAGTTTAGGGTCAGAAAGGATCTTTCGAAGGTATGGGTTGTATGTTTCGGAAGGATAAGGTCGATTGGGGATGAGCGGGTTTAAGAGGGTGTGGTGTTGAATTGGAAGGATTGGGTGATGTAAGGAGGACGACGAGTGTGGATGAACTGGAAAAGAAAGCAACCTAAGAAATACTGTGCACGGAAAGAGGGGTATAGCCAGGAAAGCTGGGAATACAACCCCGATAACCGAGACCCCCGTGGAGTGCCGAACACGGATCTTACGTAAAAATTCATAATCGCGTTACCCCCTCCGAGAGACCACCGTATACCACACAGATATAATCGAAGAAGGGATGATACAAGGAGTTTGTGGGCGGTGAGAAAGGTAAGAAAAGCCAGGTCATATGAATCAGGCTGAGGGAGGCAATGCAACGGCGGAAAATTTGGGAAATGTGAGGATGCCAGGAAAGGTGTAAAAAAAGTCGTCACGAGCGGGATTCGAACCCACGTCTTCGGCTAGATATGGCTGTTCTACCACTTCAACTATCGTGACTTCGATCCATTGGGGCACTAGCTTCCGATCTCAACCCCATCTTTTGAATTTTCCCTCCTTTTTGCCATTTTCCAAATTATAAATATTTAAAAAATACTTTCCACCGAAAATAAAAACCAGATCATTAATGATAACATAAATAAATTTGTCTTTTAATGACAATTGTGATTTTCTCGAAACATATTTTCATAATAAAACTTTTCCCTTTCTAGTATAACTTTGAAAGTTGGACTTATATACTTTGAAAAGTTTAGAATCCTTATATTAATGCTAATTTTATTGAAGATGTAGTAGCGTGCGCTAAAAACTGCTACAAATAATAAAAGCACGAGGCGTTGGCAGAATTCTCTATGAATTTTAGAAAACCCCACATGTTTTTTGAATGAAATAATACAAGCTTTGAACTTCATTTATGAAGAAAAGTTCCAGAAAATTTTACAAATTCAATGAATTTTCCATTTCACTACAAGGGAAACATTTCCCAAGTAGATAATTAACTATGGAGGAATAAGTTTTGGTAATACTAAAGGTAATTTAACGGGTTGCCATGGAATAGAATCCGTTATATGTGAAGCTAAGTAATATAACTAGTGAGTTTCATGTTATTTAAAGTGTTTCGTAACCTATATAAACGTTAATGAGTCGATTCAAATCAGATTGGGTTTAAAACGGGGGAAACTTTCCATATTTTGCTTTTGACGCATGCGACGAGACGTGATTGACGCTTATGACGCATGTGTCGCGACGCGATTGATTCTTATGTCGCGACGCGATTGACGCTTTTGACGCATGCGACGCGACGCGATTGATTCTTATGTCGCGACGCGATTGACGTTTATGACGCGACCTTTATGACGCATGCGACGCGACGTGATTGACGCTTACGGCGCGATCCTTATAACGCCTGTGAAGCGACACGATTGACGCTTATGATGCGACGCGATGACGCTGATGACGTCACGCTTTTGACGCCTGTGACGCGACGCGATTGATTATTAAGACGCGACGCGATTGACGCTTTTGACGCATGCGACGCGACGTGATTGACGCTTATGACGCATGTGTCGCGACGCGATTGACGCTTTTTACGCGACGCCATTGATTCTTATGACGCATGTGACGCGACGCGGTTGTAATGAGCTTCCAAATAAAAACGATCCTCAAATTAATAAATAAGCGTTTCCTGATAATATGCGAGTATGTTTAAATAGCCATCATAAGACATATCCATGTACAGATGTATCTGCATTCAGTGTAGATATTCGTTACGTTTTTTTTTTGTTTTTTTTTGTCATTGATTAACTTTTATCTTTTACTACATTTTCATTGACATTTATCTCAACGAACTGTAATATGATGTATTATCACATAGTTGATTGGCGCAAGTAGAACGGCAAAATAAAAATATTAAAAAACGGAAATTTCGGTTTTCAATTTTTTTTAAGGATCAACTCGTCCCCTTGTCAATGTGGAATATCAACAAAATTATAAATATATTTAGAAGCTTAAATAGTGGTACAAATAGTTCTGTCTGGTCTTAACCAGCTATCGTTACATTTTCAGACAATAGGTGTAAAACAGGGTTGCTTGTCGAGTCTACTGTTGTTTTCAGTGTTTATAATTGAAAACGGCCATTTTGTGGAAGAGGGAATTAAGATAAATAATTTAAAAATTAATCCACTAGCCTTTCCTTCTTTCTTTTGCCTCCTGTTCGTTTCTTCAATTAATTAATTAATTATTAGTACACTTCAAGACTAGTGTACTGAGTGAATCTTTTATTAAATTTGAAAAACAACAAAATAATAATACTTTTGACCTTTGAAACAAAACCTATCGAGGCCGTAAAAAGTTATAAATACATGGGTGTGACCCTTCCATCATCCATGTCATTAGAACATTCCAGCGAGCGGTTATCTAGGTCAAACCTTTTCACAAAAATTCCAAGCTACATATTTTAAGTTAGAATTCGCTAGTATAGGCTTTCAAAATGTAAAAAAATAATTTTTATAAAGAAAATTTAAATTCCTTCCACACGCCAAATTACATTTTGTACTTAGAGGTCAAAGTTTATCCAATATTCCTATTTGCTTAAATTACACATAAACGTTAGAAATGATCATCACAACAGATAACCTTTTATGGTAATTTGTGAACTGATATTTAAGAAACTATTCTGATACCCAAAATGGCCGAATCATTGTAATTGTAATATTTCATTTCCTGGTTTAATTAGTAGGCAACTGGGCATACAAGAGGTTATAAATAAAATTAAAATAAATTTAACTGAAAATGTGTACCTATGTCATCTAATCCACTTATCATTTATAATAAACAAGTAAATAAAGGCTTAAAAGAAAAAAGGAGAACGCCGTACTGACAAGACTACCCATAGGTCATACAAGAATAACACACGGACACCTTCTGGCCGGAAGGGAGTAAGTGCCCGTTATGCAAGGAATAACGGTGGGGCACCATTTAAATTGTAGAAGGCTTGATGTATATGGACATGTATATAGTCTTGGGGCACGGTAGCGGGCATAGATCGCTGTTCCGGTACCTCAGGGCTAATGGGATTTTTAAACGTATATAGTTTTTTATGTGTGTTGGTGTTGCGTCTATGTTGACTTTATTTAAATTTATTGGAATGAATGTCACTTATTAGCATGAAAGGAATTGGTGATTTAACCCCGCCCTGGGGAATGTCAAGTACTCTGGGGTGATTGTACGACGTCTGGACGGCAAAAGTAATTTATTAGCGAGAATAGAATGACTTCAACTCGGGCCCCAAAGATTATCGAGTACTGGGGTGACGATGTGACGACTAGAGAGTAAAAGTAATTTATTAGCGAGAATAGAATGGCTTCAACTCGGGCCCCAAAGATTATCGAGTACTGGGGTGACGATGTGACGTCTAGAGAGTAAAAGTAATTTATTAGCGAGAATGGAGCTAGTTGAATTTCCACGAAGGATATCGAATACTATGGGACGATTGTATGTCTCTGAAGAGTAAAAGTAATTTATTAGCGAGAATAGAATGGCTTCAACTCAGGCCCCAAAGATTATCGAGTACTGGGGTGACGATGTGACGTCTAGAGAGTAAAAGTAATTTATTAGCGAGAATAGAATGGCTTCAACTCCGGCCCCAAAGATTATCGAGTACTCTGGGGTGATTGAGCGACCTATAGAGAGTAAAAGTAATTTATTAGCGTGAAAGGAATGGATTGCTTATAACCCCGCCCCGAGGAATATCGAATACTCTGGGGGTGAATTTGGGATGCCTGGAGAGTAAAAGCAAGTTGTTAGCGAGAATGGAGAGGGCTCGACCCCGCCCCGAGGAATATCGAGTACTCTGGGAGAGTGAATGTGACCCGACGTCTATGTTTGTGGTGATGTATATAAACATACATGTTTTGCTTCTATTCTGTATTTGACAACCTGAGATACAAACGAGAGACTAGCATTCTAGGATATCAACGCAGTATAAATTTGAAATCAGGGAATCAGTAACCAGATCGGGACGCTCAAATGGCTGCAGTTTAAAACAAAAGGAAGAAGAGAAAAAGAAGGAAAACACGCAAAGGGCCGGTGATGACTTTACCTGTTTGTCGGCCTATAAACTTCCCACTTAAATTATTATTATTGTGTTGATTTAAATTGTATAGAGTGTTGGATATTAAAAACTACCGGAGAGAAATATTCAGTCAAACGTAATCCTCCTAACCTCAATGCGATCTATATTTGATACAGAAGAATTCAAGAAACAGTTACTCTATCTAAAAAAGGGACCAATACGTTTTGATGTGGGAAGAGAAATGAAGGGATGAGCCAATAGTAGAAAATGGAAGTGTTGGGCGAAGAAGGGGAGTTTTACAAGGAACATCAATTTGAATGAAACTTTGTTTTGGTGGCAGGTTGAAAAGTACATATTAGACACCTGTTGGAGCATGAAAATGTATCCTAAGGGCGATTTTTTTAGTTTCTTAGTACTTTATTTTAATTTAAACTCAAATCTGTGTTGTACACATGTTTAGAGTTTAGACAGGAACCTCCCGCAGTCCACAGGCAATGCCAAATTTTGTGAATTACGAAAAATTACCGGAAGGACTCGAGATTCACCGACCTCGGATGTTGGCAGTAAGGGCGATTTCGGGCTCCAAGGGTCATTTCAATCCCAAACTAATCAATCTTCCATTCTGCTCTCAATACATAACATCCGCTCAGTTAAGTTGGTGGTGTACGGGATTTTCCATCACCCATTACGCTTATTGTAAACTAACCTAAAGGGCGACTCAATCTTCTGCCATCGGCCCTCTCACGCCAATAAATACATTCACTCACTTAGGAGACACTAGAGTATCAGTAAAAAATACAGTACAAAAATCCTCTTCTAAGAATCGGAACAAGGGACCCAAATAACGGCTGCCTTGCTCAATCACAATTCTCATATCGGATGGAACTCGTACATGCTCTCCATACGGAGCCAAGGAATGGCATCATTCAATTAAGTGGAACATGGAGCAACCTTCTGTACACAATGGAGACATCTAATGGGTGTTTTATACCTGTAGTGTATGATAATGAGGTTTCGTTTTCTGTTTGAACATATTTCTGTTAGTGCTTAGTTCGGACTAGATTGTGATGAAATGAAGCTAAGGTAGATTTGAGCCCGGCCTCATAAGCCAATTTCGAAGCTTTATAAAATAGTCTTGGCGGTCGGATAACCATCGTGATTGTTTTTTATTGTTGTAGATGATGTTGTGAAATTGAGAATATCATATTTTCCAGCTTTCGTCGACTGCGGTCCGGATGAGTTCAGGTGCCAGAACGGCCAGTGCGTGGACAAGAAGCAGAGGTGCTTCAACTCTGGCAACCCGAGGGAAGGATGCGCCGATCTGTCACATCTCATCAAATGCGGTGAGTTCTTCAGAACGTATTGTAGAATAGATTCTATCGCATTATGCAGATGGGGCATTTATTTCATAGAAAAACCCTAAAAGGTCACCTAAAACCCCGACAAACAAGATTGTTCAACCCGGGATCAGTACGTCTTTTTGAAAAAAAAGGAACTTAAGAATTTTCCTTACATTTAGTAGTAGTCCTAATGTAAACATTGAGTAAATCTGATTAAAAAAGATGATCATTACTTGTAATTTCTTCTCCCCTTTAATTAAAATCAAGGATTAAAGGATAAAAACAATTTAGAAGTCTCTAGCAGGACAAACTCGTGTCTCGAAAGTGAGGCTTACTCAACTAATTAGCCAGAGTGGCTCTCACGTTTTCCAATCCAGGATTAAAGGGTTTAGGGAGGCGTTTATCGTGAAATTAGCTGAGCATTTAAAATGTTCTTTCGGCAGAAAACGTGACCTGCACGCCGGGACAGTTCAAGTGCAAAAACGGTCCTTGCCTCAACGAATCGCTCCTGTGCAACAAAGTCATCGACTGCAAGGATTCCTGGGAAGACGAGTCCAACTGCAGTGAGCCATATTTCCAAAATAACCTTTTTGATCTTTTTAATCAAATATTCGACACAATTTTCTAGCCTTCCACTGCTCCAATTCCAACTGTCCTTGCAAAGACGTGCACATCAACTGCACCGGCTTCGGACTCGGTGAGATTCCAGAAACCGAAAAAGAAATCACGCGATTGTGAGTGTTTTTATTGTATCTGTTAGTTTCTAGTATTAAAATTCATTATTTTCTAGCCATTTCGGCGGGAACAGGCTCAATTCGAGCCTACACAACGGGACCTTCGCACGCCTTGGACGTCTCGTCTACCTGTAAGTAAAGACTTTTTTTCAATAAGTAACTATGTAAATGGTTCATTTTATTTTTTATTTTAAAACAAAAAGGGATTTGAGCAATAACAGCATCACACACTTGACGCCGATGATGTTCAGCACCCTATGGCGACTGACGGTCCTCAACCTTCAAGACAACGACATCCAAGTCCTCGAGAACGGCACCTTTTACGGACTGCCCAACGTCAACGGACTGTAAGTCAAGCTGTCTCAATCCAATCGTTTTGAAACCCGACAAAAATTGAAATTTTACCTTTATCCAGGCATCTCCAGGGAAATAGGATCAGGAAGATACACGCTCTCGCATTCTTCGGCCTCTCCTCCCTGCCGAATCTGTAAGTCCCTCGTTTTTGAGTCAAAGTCCATTCAATCAAAATTGTTTCTTGTTAAAGCGTTCTGAGGAATCTGAGCATCAGAAACATCGAACCGCACGCTTTCGTCGGCCTACGAAAAGTCGTGAGCATGTAAGTTATTGACTGATTGGTTTATTGACTTAAAACACGCAGATTTATTCCTAGATTGTATCTTATCTGTCCAGCGACCTGTCGCAGAATGAAATAGAGCACCTCCTCGACGGCACACTCAACGGACTACCACGACTTTTGTACCTGTTAGTACGTATTTTTCAAATCGATTAGTTAATAAAAGTGGCAAAAGGTCCAAAGAATCTTTGTAGACTGTCCATTATGTTTGGGTCCGCCTGTTCTCGGTCTAACAAAACTTATTCATTACAATCGTATTTATTCCAAAACCTTATATAAATCAAATATTGTAAGCCTGCCGAGCTGATGATCTTTTTAGTAAAATTGCAGGGGCCGCGAGGAGAAATGCAGTGTTACGGTTCCTCGCCGGGCTGTTGGCAATTCACCCGGTCACCGGGTACCTGGGGCTCAGTGGAGATTTTTTTTTTCTCTTCCCGTAGCCGCTTCGTTCCCCAAAAGAGAAGTGATCGAGCGCCACACTGTTTTTATTTTCTTCCTCTCGGGGAACAGTGAAACCCTCGGGAAAATAGTAATAAAAAAAACAAGGAAGTAAAATAATAATGTCCTCTGTATTACAAGTAAAACAAACAAACAAACAAAAATTAATTAAACAAACCCTTCAAAATTACAAAGAAAAAGACTTGTCCAGGAGCCAATCTTCTAGTCACTTAAAAGTTCAAACATCGTACGCGTCCTTTTTTTCCTCGTCGTAACGGAGCGGTTCTCCCCTCGCACACGCAAACCCTCCAGTCCACAATGTCGATAAAAAAAAATCCAAAAATTAATCGAACAGAACTCAGTCGCGTTGCTTTTTTCCTCTCGCCTTGCTCGTCCGCACCGACTAGTCTCTACCGAGGCCCCTTTGTCCGCTCCCGTCGGGCCCCACTCCTCACCAGCGTCACCGCTAAGCCCTGGCGAGGCTTTCTTCGGCTTTCGAGTTCCACCGCGCGTCTTCGGCCTTTTAAAGGCCTCACTCGACTTCACCAAGAGCATCCTCGCCTCTGCCCGAGTCTGGTCACCCCGGTGCCGAAAAAAAAATTTTTTTCTTGCATGTTCACTTGTAACAGCAGATTCAAAGTGACGACCATCAAAAGACAAGGGTGGATTATTTACGCTCAAACTTCCATATTCTTTCTCTTTTTACAATAACAATAATAATAATAGTAAGATAATATCTAATTATCAAGTCAAAATTTTTAAACTTATTAAGTAAAGACACTACGACCGCACCAGTTGTCTTTTTAGTATTACATTCACTTTTAATATTTAACATCCTTTCTTCGACTTTAACACGCAAAATTATTATAAATATTCTTTTCGTGAATATTTTTTTCCTATTTAACAGCTCAATCAGTAACTCACAAAAACATAGCCCTTTTTACTCTGTAACATATAAAAACTTTAACGTAAATTCTTAACTGTCAGCCTTTCTTATTTTTTAACATGCAAACCTACTCTTTAATTGTGTGATGATTAGTGATCATTAATCGATAATTAATTCAGAAATTTCCGATAAGTCCATACCAATACTGTTGACACTGTGAACCACCTGATGATGACAAGAGTATAAAATTTTCGTATTTTTCTCTGCCCAGTTGAAAAATTCCAACGGTTTAGTATGCCATTAGACTATTAGAGGTGAACATGGATTCATCAATCCACAGGATGTATGGAAGAAAGTTTTTTCACCATCCCAAATCGACATTTGCGCAATGAACGTTAGACACTTGTAATAATCAGAGTTCAGAGAACCCAGGACAAGATGAGAGCGATAGGGTTTAAAATTGTATGTGCGGAGTTAACATCTATAATTTTATTTTTTCAAAAACCTAAAACCCTTCGAAGATTTCGGATTTTGGCGAATACACAGTAAAATAGTCCGCTCTTCGTCGAATTTACGCCGTCGGTTTTTTGGTGATGAAACAGCAGCTCATCCGTATCTCCTCATATTGGGCGCAAGACGAAAACAATTTATGAGGTTTACCTTGGGTCGATCAAAAAAATGTCTGGGAGTATAACTCGCCACTATCAATAAAGCAGTCGTACTTATCAACTCGCTGTTGATCAGAATGGTTCATTTTGAATGGAATGCTGAATATAACAAGCATGCGCTACTGTAAAATTTACGTGTTGAAATTAGTGACCTTTAATCTATAATTATTTAGAAATCGTGAGATGCGGTCTGGTGTGATGTAGGTTTCAGAAAAACGTTTTCTTTATCGTACCAACGTTTCGAGATTTATTGAGATCATCTTCTGGGCCTGGGATTTACAAACATTGTTGACATTTAACAAACACATTTTGGATATGGAAGTTGGATTTTGAAGGGGTGGGGAAGGAAATCGGTATAGGAAAAACATTTTTTAATAAGGCGCCGTTCTTTGAGGTGGAAAGAGCTGATGAAGCGAAAAAATGTATTGGTAATGGTTCGGCCAGATTATACTTTCAGGATTATAAAGAATGGGATAAATAGGAAAGGGAAGCTAAATTATTGGGCAATTAGACTGTGTGAAATGTAATGTGATGAGATATGGATGTTATCTATATTGAATTTGATTAACGATATTGGTCATAGGTACGACTGAGTTTACATGTAACTGTTCTGTAATTGATGCTGTGTTTATCTCTGTCGATATAAACCATTTCTAAGAAATTCCCCCTGTCAACCTTTTTTTTATTAAATTCACTAGTTTTCGTGGTCTGCTCGACCAATTAATATCTTTCGTGACTTCGATCCACTCGGATAGCAACTTCCCATCTCAACCGCACTTTTTTTAATTTACCCTCCTTTCTGCCATTTTTCAAATATCGTATAATCGGATTGGCTTCTCGATTACAAATGAAAAGGCCGCGTAGAGCTTTAGTGAAGTGTACTTCATTTTAACGAGTGGATCGAAGTCACGATAGCTCAAATGGTAGAGTAGCGGCGTATCTAGCTGAAGGTCGTGGGTTCGAAACCCGCTCGTGACACTGTCCTTTTTATCTCAACTAAAAAAAATTTTTTTTTGAATTCTTTAACTATAACACCTTAACTACCAGCCTTTCTTACTCTCAGTATTTAACATTTTTATCAGGCAAAATCACTCTTTAGCTAACAGCATTTTATTTTTTTATCAACCGAAATCACCCATTCACAAACAGCCTTGCTTATTCTTTAATTATGAAATTTTCTTACATTGAAACACATAAATTCATGCTTTAACTGTCCACCTTTTTTACGATTTACCAAGCAAATCACTCGTTCACGAACAGCCCTGCTTATTCTTTAACTATAAGACCTTCTTATTCTCTTTATTCTCTGAATATGCACACACACACACACACACACACACACACACACATATATATGTTATGTAGCGTACTTTGTTCTTCTTTTTTTGTTGGGCCCAACCCTGAATTCGAAAATCGAAAACAAGGTCCCAGAGGTTTTTATCGATCGGACCTGACTACAATAATTTCTTATATTGGTCAGGCACATTTTATATTTTATTCAAACCAAAATAAATATGACACCGAATGTTTGTTGAATTTGAAATTTTAATTATAATTTATTTCACACAACTTTACAATATGTTTTATTAATTATTATTTTTAATTTAAAGAATCCTTTTAACATATAATAAGCTTATCTCACATCTACAAATTTTAATTTTAAAATGAAATTTAAATCTTGTTTTATAATTTTATAAAGAAACGTAAGAAATTATTATTATTATTATTATTATTAAATTTTTGACCACCAAATAAAAATAGAAATAAACTTTGAACACAGTTTTTTAACATAAATATTATCTCTTCTGTTTTTTTTTATAAAAATATATTTCCTTTTAAAACTAAATTATAATTATTATTTTTGTTTTGACGTCAAAGTAATAAAATTTAACTCACATGAATAGTGTGCACACCCAATTTTTCTATTTTTTACCAAAATAACTGTTTATCCACGGAAGCCAGAAAGGGAAATTGAATTAACACTTAAAAAAATATAGCCCTTTCTTGACCCCTACTCCTTGCACTATTAGAGTGTGTGGAGGGGCATGGTGGTTCATTTAAATCTGAATGTATATATATTATTCTTTATTATTATTCTTATATTATATATATTATTTATATTTACTATTATTCTTATATATTGATTATTCTTTATTTATCAGCCTCTCTTCCTTTTTAACATGCGAAATCACTCATTCACATTGCCTTTCTTATCAATATATAACTCTCAGTGAGCCTTACTTTTTAGCAAACTCACACAAAATCACTCTTTAATAATTTTATCTTACTCTCTCTTTCTTACATTTCTTTTTTTTTTTTTTTAACTATCGGCATGTCTTATTTTATCACGAGCAAATCGTTCTTTAACATTCCTTATTTCTTCCTTTCTAATTTCCATTCCTTCTCACTATTTGACGCCACAATTTTCAACGTACACTCTTTAACCTACTCTTACTCTCTCTATAACTGTCTGGCTCTTTTACTATTGCTCATTCTTAAACTTAGTCATCTTTTAACACTCACTCTTTAACTTCTTATCAACAAACCGATTTGTCTTCGTAAAATATATTATATTTCAATATTTTCAGTGTGTTTTTGTACGATTTCTGATTCGAATTGAAAGTCCTTTCGATGATGTTGCAGAAACATAAGCAGCAACAGGATCAAAGTGATAGACCCGAATGTGTTTAGAGCAGTGACCACATTGGAAAAGCTGTAAGTTGTTTGTTTAATTTTTGAAGATGGACGTTTGAAGTTTTGTCCGTGTGAATCAGTGAAACGGACGAGTTTCGCTTCTGCTGCTTGGCCCGCGAGGTGCCCTCCTGCTCGCCTCCCCAGGACGAGTTCTCGTCCTGCGAAGACCTCATGAGCAACATGGTCCTCCGGGTCTGCGTCTGGGCCCTGGCTGTCGTCGCCACGGTCGGCAACCTCCTCGTCATCGCATGCCGTGCCCGGTACAAACACTGCAACCAGGTACGTAGCCTTTTTCCCAAACGACTCAAACCACAGACATACGACAAACGAGCACCCTTTGGTTCCGCGGTTGGCCAAAATTGAATTTGACCCCTTTTGCCACCACCCACCCCCCAATTTTTGTCATCTCGTTTTTTGTTGTTTTTTGTTTGTTTTTTTTTAACGGACCGAATGTTGATTTTCAGAATGCCAAATTCAAATGGCCAACCAGGGGCAGAAAACCGTTCATTGAGAAGAAGCTATTCGATTCGTTTCCAGTTAGAAAGCCTCAAACGGGAGTCTCCGACCCAAATGTAAAAGAAAAAATCTTTGGGATCAAAAAGAAAGCATGTCTATTTCACTTATTTTACTTTACTTTTATCCCATTCCCATTTTCATTAATCAAACAAAAAAAACTGGCCTTTAATTAAATTATTTTAATTTTATGCTAATTTCCCTTTTTTTTCGATTAGCTTTGATTCTTCCATTTCCGGATTTGAACGTTAACAAAGGCTCTTTATGTTTTTATATATTATCGAAAACATAGCATGAAAGCAAAAATAAAACACTTTGCCTAAGGTGACCATTTTGTAAAGGACTTGTTAATAGAGCTCTGTAGAAAGTTTTAAAAAAAAAAGAAACAGATGTTGCTTGATAGATTAAATCCCCATGCACGATACAAAAACTATGACACTATTGGACTTATTTGAAAGAATCCTACCTATTAGGCGTGCTCGTATTAAAGATTTTTTCGCATTGCATTCACGATTCAAAGTAAATAAGAAATAAGTATTTTAAATATCATGAAATTGGTGATAAAATGTAATTGATAAATTATAAACCCAAGTGATTCTTCGTTTAGCTCACAATCGTGATCATGACTTGACCATGGACTTTAGTAATTTGTGATTTAGCAGCTTTGGTATATTTTTTTTTTTTATCTGTAGATTTTAGATTTATTGAAAATAGTTTAATTTTATCGATACGCCTGCAGGTCACCTTAGTTAGGTTCGGGTGTAAATCTTTTCAATTGTTCTTTCATATTAATATTAAAAATATAACCCATTAACCTATTAGTTTTATATTCTCATGAAATTGTTATCTTTTGCCTTCCTCGCTCGAGAGATTAGCGCTTTTTTTTTAGCATTACTATTGTTTGTTCTAATTATATTGTGCATTTTATAGTTTAAATCGAAAGCTTTTTGTCGTTTCAGGTACATTCGTTCCTCATAACGAATCTGGCCCTGGGCGACCTTTTAATGGGGTCGTACCTTTTGCTCATAGCCCTCGTCGATTGGCATTACAGGGGTGTTTACATCATACATGATTCGACTTGGAGGTCTTCGCCCCTTTGCTCTTTCGCCGGGTTCATATCCACCTTTTCCAGCGAGCTCTCCGTCTTCACGCTGACCGGTTCGTCTAATTTCAAGTCAGTTACAATTTCCCCTTTCACACTATCTTCTAACTTGTTCTTCAACTCGCAAACTCACTCTTCAACTATCATCCTTATTCACTCTTTAACTATGAGCTTTTTGAAGGACTATTGCCTACCTACTATTGACCTTAGTTACTCTTTACCACGAAAACCAACTCCTCAACTATCAGCCCACCTTACTTTTTAACACACAAACCCACGCTTTAATTATCAACCTCAAAAATTGTTATTTAACTAACATCATTCACTCATTGTTTTTTTACTATCAGCCTTCCTTCTATTCAACCAGTAAATTCACTCTTTAACTATCAGCCCACCTTACTTTTTAACACACAAACCCATGCTTTAATTATCAACCTCAAAAATTGTTATTTAACTAACATCATTCACTCGTTGTTTTTTTACTATCAGTAAATTCACTCTTTAACTATCAGCCCACCTTACTCTTTAACACGCAAATTCACTCTTAAAACTGGCAGAAATTCTTCTCTTTAACACACAAAATCATTATTTAACTAACAGCTTTTATTCGCTCTTTAACTATCAGCTTTTCATACTCTTTAACTATCTTTAAAGTTACTCTGTACACTTTAATGCGCAAACTAACTTTTTAACTATCAGCCTATCTGACTTCCTTTTTTGAAACGCACACCTACTCTTAAACTATCAGTCTTTTTTATTCTTTGGCTACCAGACTTTCGTATTCACTAAATAATAGCCTCGATTATTCTTTAATTATCAGCCTTTTTTCCTCTTTATCACTCATTCATTCCTTATTTTTCAATTATCAACTAATTTCTCTTTCACTATCAGTCTTTTTTATCCTTTAACTATCAAAACTAATTCTTTAACTACATCCCTGTTTACTCTGTCCTTCTTCCTATTTAACAGCTTGAACTCTCACAACCTTTGGTACTCTTTAACTATCAGCTTTTCTTACTTTTTATCACACAAAATCATTTTTTAACAATCAACCTTTCATTCTGTTTAACTATCAGCCTTACTTGATCTCTAACATCCAAATTCACTCATAGACCGCGCAGTAATTCTTCTGTTGAACAGACAGACTTCTTACTCTTTAACTTTCAGTCTTGCTTGCTATCAGCCACAATCTGTAACAATCAGCCTATGTTATACATTAACTCGCAAAATCATTCATTAAGAGCCTTGCTTATTCTTTAAAGGTCAATCTTGCACCTTAACTATCAGTCTTACTCTACAATTATCAATTTAACAATCAGCTTTTCATGCTCTTTAAACACAAATTCGTTCTGTAACTCACGGCTTTTTTTAAACTTAAGTTTCAGTATTTCTTCTTTTATTTTTAACGTTAACGTTGCTCTCAACCATTCTTATGCTTTTAACTCTTAGTATTTTGTAGTCATTCACTTTTTTTACGCTAAGAATCACCTGGACTATCTTGCCTCGATTCCTTGTAATTTTTCACTTTTTAAAAAGTTCTTATTCTCTAAGGCTTTCACCTTTTTAACACTCATAGTCATTATTTAACTTTCTGTCCTTCTTACTATTAAACAGCGTCACACCCTTTATACTGTAGCTTCTTCTCTAGCTCATGCCCTTACCTGTTTCAAGTCTTCTACCCCACTGTCTCTGACCAGTTCAAATGTCATCATTGATTGTTTTGTTGTCTGTTTTAGTCATCACCCTGGATCGGTTTCTCGTAATTATATTCCCATTTAGGGTCAGGCGCCTCGAGATGAAGAGGACACGTATGTTGATGGCTTTCGGTTGGGTCATAGCAGCCTGCTTATCAGCAATACCTTTATTGCACATCGATTATTTCAAGTAAAGTTTTATTTTAAATGTTAAAGGGGAAATTTTTTTTTTTTAATTTATTTGTTTTTAGAAATTTCTATGGCAGGTCTGGCGTTTGCCTGGCCTTGCATATTACGCCGGATAAGCCCAATGGTTGGGAATACTCTGTTTTTGTCTTTCTATGTGAGTTTTTCTTTTCTTTTTTTTTCTTTTTTTTTTGTATATTTGTTTCATAACATTTTGTTTCATTTGTTTAGTTTTGAACTTGGTGTCATTTACTGTGATAGCTGTTGGCTATTTGTGGATGTTCTTGGTCGCAAGAACAACTCAGCACGCAGTGCACAAAGAAAGGACGGCCTATTGCACCTCAGAGTCTGCCATGGCGTGGCGCATGACCCTCCTCGTAGCGACAGATGCTGCTTGTTGGGTAAAAAAAAATTGTAATAAAACGTTTAATAATTTAAACAATTTTAAATTTTTCCAGGTTCCGATTATAATATTAGGAGTCGTCTCCCTGGCGGGATTCACTGTACCGACTCAGGTAAATTTCAAAAGTCAAGTATAGTGGAAAAGAAAATTATGACTTTGTGCCAGGTGTTCGCTTGGGTTGCTGTCTTCATCCTGCCGTTGAATGCGGCAGTGAACCCAATACTGTACACGCTGTCGACTGCGCCTTTCCTCACACCTGCGAGGCATGGCTTCCTTTCATTCAGGCGTTCCTGCAAACTGTCGCTGTCGCAGGACCACAGAAGGACGCTGTCCACTGGTCTCAACCACTACGCTGGCCGTGGAAGTGTTGAACTCTACTCAATGACTCGACGTTCCATGAGGTACTTAACATAAACAATTTAATATTTTACATATAAATAAAAATATACTTTCATTTTTAGAAACAGCCTCGACACATCTGTCACAGAGCAAGGCATCGTCCTCCCGTTGAACAAAGTCAAGTGACAACGACCCCGGTCCCAGAAGAGGGCCCCGAATGAACTTTATGACTAAAAATTCATGAATATTTTGCTCGTACCAAAAAAAATTTCGGCGGTTTTACACCATGAAAATCTACAAGGCTGTGAACTAGTGTATATTAATTTTTTTTAATGCTTTATTCTGAAAAAATATATATATATTACATATTATATATATTAAAAAGTGTTCTATTTTGTAAATTCTGTGTGTTCTTTTCAAATAACAATGATAAATAAAAACCTTACCTATCCACCAATTAAGTTGGAATCACAGCAGTGATAACGGGTGGTTAAAAGACTCAAATATTGTACATTTTTACATAATACAAAAAACCTGTATATTTGTGAAAGTCTACCTTATGTTTATGTACAGTTTACATATAAAACATTTACAATTTACAATACAATATTATAATTATTTACAAATAAAATGATATAAACAAAAAGAATTTACATTTGCTGTACGTCCACCTGTTTTTCTTGAAAATTAAAAAATTGTATTTTTTATAAAATGAAAATGGTAAAAAAAAATTTAGCTGTTCTCTCAAATCAGCCTTCTTTAGTCTCTAACAGTTTAGCTTTTCTTAGCCCCATTTTTCTTCTTTTTTTTTTTTTTTAACTTTTGCTCAAATTCCTCTTTAACTGACACAGGAGCTCTTGAACTATTTCATTTTAAAATTTTTTCTCACTCCCATATTTTAATTAAAGTAATAAATGGTTTAGTTTTCTCCATTCTTTCAAGTTCAGACTCTGCACGAATCGCACACAAACATTTTGGACTCGGTCGGGTGCATCTTCTTGCAGATGAGGCATTTTTTCTTGCCTTTCCTCGAGTCTATGGACTGCCGACCGGCCTTCGGCTGCTTAGAATCTTCTTTCACAATTATGTCCATTAATTCACCAACGACATCATCACTGATTTCCTCTTTGACTTTGGGCGCGACCTCTAAGAAGTCATCCTGACAGGGTTCGTCAAGAACAGTCGTGTTTTTCTGTTTACCGTCAGGTGGCAATTTATTATTTTTTCTACCATCTTTTTGTATGTCCCGTCTCACTCCTTTGCCTACAGGATTGTCTAATTTTTTCTGTAAACTTTTCTTTACGATTTTTGATTGGCGTTTCAAAATGTTAAACCTTCTAGGATTTGTCCTTTTCCGTTTTAATCCTTCAGGTGGAGAGTTTACTGGGACAATGCAGTTCAATACCAAATCTGATATTTTCTCCTTGAGGGGGCGAAAATTGAGGAGATAACCTCTATCCGATTTGGATCGTTTCGACATCAGCTTGTTCAAAGTGCTCTGCTTGTTAAACGGTATGATGCCAAATGCCGCATACGCTTGGACTACCAATGACGAAAGATCCTTCTCTGCTCCATTAGTTCTGCATGCTTCTTCGAACACGCTAACAAAATCAGAAACGTTCGCTTTCCCGAATCTCTTGATCCGTTTATTTATCACAGCCTGCATCCGCGATACGATTGCCGGAAATATACAATTCCTTAAGGGGTTAAGATTGAGGAGGTTGCCAGGGATGGAGAGGATGGTGACGCCTTTTGCCACGAGGTTTTCATAAATTTCAAACGACTGCGTGTAATATTTGCTCCCGTCGACTAAAAGGAGCACCCTTTCCATCGGTTTGACCTTCCTTAAGAAAGAATGGATGAACATGGCAAATGAGCCTGAATCGATTTTGCCGTCAGTGGGTCCGCTGTCAATAATGACTTCAGGCGAATCGGAAGACAGGGGGTAAGAAGAGGTGATGAGTGTCGTCGTAAAAGCCCCATCTCCTCTCACTCCGCAGAGAAGGCTCACCTTCTCTACGTTTGTCTGTATGCTTCTTTGACGGCCGGCACTAACTGTCGGCAATTCATCGGACACAAAGACTGTCGTGAAGTCGACTGTATAAACCGAGTTGCGGCTCAGGGAAAGCTTGCGGCAGAGTTCGATAAACCTGTCAAAAAACACATCTGTCTCGTGCTTCAGGGAGCTGAACATCGGTGCATTGCCCTCCAAGACCGCTGGATACTTGCGAATAAAATTCCTATACCACACTATGTCGACCATACGCACAGAATCAACACATTTCACAATATCGAACGGATGATATCTGGATATGTATTCAAAAGCAATCCTCCTTATCGAATATTCAGACAACCTAGAAAAAATAAATTTAATTTAAAAAAAATCAAAAATAAATTTCTCATAATTACACTAAGTACTGACACAAAGAGCATGTTCTTCAAGTGATAGAGATGCCCGGCGATGTTCCTGTCTCCTGTACATTCTCGGCTGATTGTTGCACCGTATCTGAGCTTGTCCATTAAGAAGGCTAAATTGACGTTGTGTTTCTTCACGGCGAACTTCGGATCGGCGCCTTCTACGACCTCATTTATCCCTCTGTGCACATACTTTTTGCCGTTCTTCATTTTCGTGACAACACGCTAAAAGACAAAACAGTTTAAGAAAAAATCCATTGAAAAAAAAAAAAAAAATATCAGTTTACCATATTGAAAACTTCCAAGCCGTGATGGACTATCATATGCGTGACTAAAAAGTCCGCAGAGTCTGTTCGCAGTGTACAGTTAGAACACTCGAAGGAGAACTGACTGCAAGACAAATGTTTGAACCATTTGTAGCATTTATTGTGACGAAGAATTGAGTTGCATGTGGAGCAGAACTTCATCTTCGTTCCTTTGTTTTGCCCTTCGAGGTGACAAAAGCAAAACAATTACAAATCCTTAATAAAAAGAATGCTTACAGAACAAAATATATTTTTTTAAAAATACTTACAAGTTTTGAAATAATTGTGCTCGTCGAAACTTTGGCATTTACTACCGACTTGTGAATCATCTAAAATTTGCATTACTATTTTAATATTACAACGATTTGAAGGGAAATAAGATTGCTAAGTGATGAGAAGCTATGATTCAAAGATAATACAATGAGAGTCGGATAGAATGAAAAATTATGTAAAAAGCTGGAGAAGTTGTATGTAAATTGAGCATATTAGAGTCAAGTTTAAAAGAAAGAAAACTCTGAGAGAGGTAATAAGAGAGTACTGATCTGCTATCACTCTGGCCTCCGTAAATAAATTTCAATCTGCTATCGTAGAAAGTATAACCTCCAAGCTGACTCGTCAACATCATAAATTTAACATAGCATTTCTATGGGATGAATACGCGGCCAGCAGCTTAGTAAATGTCTCTTTAAAGCTAAATTAAAAGTTTTATAAAAACAAATTATGTTTTTTACCGAATGTGCAGCTGTTATCATAATACAATATTCATGGTCAGATACAAAACACTGTGAAAAAATAATATTTTTTATTTAATTTCTTTTTCCTCTTTTTACAATAATAAATAAAAACAAAAACTTAGTGTTTATAATACAAGGGTTTAACTTAAACGAATTTCTTTTTGAATTGGTTTTGGATGAAAACTTTAATTTTACGCCAAGACTTGTTGTCGAGTTCCGGGTGGAGTTCTCGGACCCTTTCACACTCTATCTTTTTGGGTGCTATCCTGTTCTTGATGTGATGTTTGAAAAAGGCGATGACCACTTTTTTCTGCTCATTAGTCCAAGGGACGAGGATGCGCTTGACTTTTGTCGAACCAATCTGATGCGAGGTCAGATTCTGTTCGAGTGTATGTTTCGCCATCGCACTGGCCACCGTTTCCTGCATCGTTTTAACAGTATCTGATCCGACAAGTTGACAATCAGCCACATCATACCTCCAGTTGGAACTGATTAGTCGCAACATCGTTTTCAGATTAAGCTCCTGCTCAGCCTTACACGGGTTGTGCGTTACACTCTTTTCCTTGATTAAAGCAATTGCCAGCTCGCAACACTGTTTTAAAGAGGTGGTTAGGTTCAACGCAAAAGTCACAGGTCTTAAAACAGTTTGCTTGAAGTCATGTCTGGTGATGTGTTTTGCAGCTTCGACAATGGACACATATTGCTGTGGTTGAAGAACTGAAAAAAGACTGCCGATCGAAGGGTTTTGCCTTCTCACCTGGATTAACAGTTTGGCGAGCTCGCGCATCTTCTGCGATGTCACGCTCACAGCATTTGCATACTTTTTCTCCTGGTAGAACTGCATGAAGTGAGTGCCAAATGCGCAGATGAGCTTGTCGCTTTGTGCCACGAGAGATATTTCGTCCTGCCTCATCCTGGGGAAGACGGTCTCCTTGAGCTGGACATCGAGCTCACAGTGGGCCAGCCACGAATTCTGCATGTCAACTTGGCACGACCTGTCATTACCCAACCCGCACTTCTTTTTATGCCACCAGATTTCCTTCTTCGAATAAAACTTGAGGCATACATTACAAGGCAGGTTTTCATCGGAGTCGTCATTCGATGGCATTTTTATTGGTTTCGCACATTTCTCAATGTTATCTACAAAAACATTCCCTCTGTTTCTCAACACTGCCAATAAACGGCTACGAGCTTTACTTTCCTTCGCCTTAGAGAGAATCTCCTGCACATCGATTTCGTACTTGTGGTTTTGAAAGATATGCTGGGAAAAATTAGAGACAAAACTCTCGCAGTAAATACAAAAGTCCATTAGCTTTGTCCGTTGCTCACTTGAATAAAATGTCAGCTTATTTACAAGTCCAGAGCCACCTGCAGCATCCCCCAATGATAGCTTTTTATTTAAGCGATAAATGAGGTGGTCACTGAAAGATTCATCGCTAGACAAAATCTACTAGAAAAAAAATTTAATAATCTGAAATAAACTTCAAATTTTCAAACAAATTTCACCTCGCACACTTTATGACATTGTCCATCTGGATCATCAGTTTCTGACAAATAATTTGGATCGTTGACACTTGACTCAGCTCCTGAATTGATTTCCTAAAAAATCAACACCATTCAATGATATGAGGCACAGCTTAGCTGATACACTTTACCTTGAATTTTGTAAAAGGCTTCGAAACCCCATCTCGCATGGCCACCTTGTCTTTGCCCGCTGGACAAGTAACCACACCATCAAATTCCAGCAAGCGATCGGTTGAAATTGTTATTTCTGGCATGTAATTACACTCGTCTCCCTTTCTGACCTGAAAAAATTATCGCGTAAAATAAATTTGTAATTGATAGGTAAGAGCAACGAAGTACCAATATAAATTTCGTTGTAAATTTGAGGACTGCTGGCACCATTCATTAAAGAATTACAGAAACTGACAAAACAACTAATGCAGGAATAAAAAAAAGTATATAAAAAATGTAATAAAAAAGTAATAAAATAAAAAATTACAAGGACATGATCAGGAATGAAGAAAAATTGGTAATGTTTGTTATTAATCTTATATTAATATTATAGTATTATTTGAAATTTATTTCTCAAATGCCACCTAGTTTGTTGCTTTAAACTTATTGAATTTTGAAATTTCAAGGGTGCTTTGATTGTAAATTGTTATTATTTAAAAAAGTACTTTTTTATTAATGTGTGGTGGTTAGTAACCATTAATCGACAATTATTCATTAATCATGAGATGCGGTCTGGAGTGATTTCAGAAAACATTTTCTTTATTGTTTCGATCTTTATTGAGAACATCTTCAGGGCTCGATGACACACAATAATGGAAACTTCTACACAAAAAACAAACACTGAGCCCTGAAGATGATCACAATAAAGATCGAAACGTTCTGAAACCTACATCACACCAGGCCGCAGCTCACAATTTCTGAATAACCATTACTATTGGGTTGTCCGGAAAATAATGCAGGATTTTAAGTTTTCATTAAAAAAAAATCTATATAAAATATTCTGTTTACGTTTACAGGATTACTCATTTGTATGAATGTCAACACTTATTAATCCTCTTCCAAATGATATTGTTTGTTTACCTCTGTAGCATTCCGCTACTTGGAAATAATTCAGTCATCCTTATAATGTCAAAGCGAGAATTTCGTACGATTTTCTTTTACGAGTTTAAACTCGGCCGAAGCGGAGCCCAAACGGCTAGAAACATTAACCAAGTCTGGGGCGAGGGTTGTGTTAATGAGTGCACTGTGCAAAGGTGGTTTAAAAAATTTCGGGAGGGAGATTTCAGCCTTGAAGATGAAGAAGGTCGTGGAAGGCCTTCCTCTCTTAATGATGATGTTCTGCGATCAGTGGTGGAAGAAAACCCCAAAACAACTGTTCGAGAACTTGCAGAGCAACTCAAAGTCATTAAAACGACCGTCGCTGACCACCTCAAGGCGATTGGAAAAGTGAAAAAACTCGAAAATTGGGTTCCACACTCATTAAACGATCGCCAAAAAAATCAGCGCTTTGATGTTTGTGCATCACTTCTTTGTCGAAACAAAAATGACCCATTTCTGGCCAGAATTGTTACATGTGACGAAAAGTGGATTCTCTACGATAACACTAGACGTTCTGGACAGTGGCTCGACAAAGGAGAAGCTCCAATACATTTTCCAAAGCCCCCAACTCATCAAAAAAAGGTAATGGTTACGGTATGGTGGGCTTCATTTGGTTTAATACACTACAGCTTCTTAAATCCTGGCGAAACCATCAATGCTGAATCATACTGTAACCAAATTAATACCATGCATCAGAAATTGGCAGTAATGAAGCCCTCTTTGGTCAATCGGAAAGGGCCCATTTTGTTGCATGACAACGTTCGACCACATGTGTCATGTGTAACGTCACAAAAATTATTGGAGCTTGGCTATGAAACTTTGCCTCACCCACCCTACTCTCCGGACCTCTCGCCTACTGACTACCATTTTTTTAGACACCTGGACCACTACTTGCAACACATAATATTCAAAAATCAAACGGAACTGGAAAATGCATTTATTGACTTTATCAATTCTAAAAATTCTGAATTCTACTCAGACGGAATTAATAAGTTACCAACACGTTGGGAGAAATGTATTGAGAGTATGGGAAATTATTTTGATTAAAGAACATTGCTTTAAAGTAACTAGTTTCTTTTTTTTTTTTTTTTAATACCAAAATCCTGCATTATTTTCCGGACAACCCAATTAATTATTGAATTAATTATTTGAAACTGTTTCATAGAAGAACCTGCAGGGCAAGTGCTGTCCATGGATTGGGCTTTGTGGCTGGCCTAGGAGAACAACTCCTTTTAACCCTATCCGTAATTCCCACCGCATTACTCTTTGACACTCCTTAATAACTATGTCACATTTTTGTACTAACTCGTATTAACTTTGAACCTTTCATTTTCTAATTAAAATATTCGACAAATAACACCAAAGAACTAACTCGTACTAGCAGACTCTGTTGCTTTGCATACTTTTGTTTACTCACAACTCCTTTCTGAGTTAAATTCATTATATTTTTCATATAATCTCACACTCTAGCTATTTCACACAGGCAACATTCTTTAATATGGGATTATTTTTGCGTCAACCTTGAGATTTGATGAATTTAGAAAAAAATTAACTTCCTACCTCTACAATTTCCTCCGTACCCAAGATGTCAAAGCCGTCTAGTTTTGTTGCACCTATTAACAAAGGACAGTTAAGTGACGGTAGTAGTTCCAATAACTGAATCAAAACACAAAAATTGTAACGGCAGAGATAATTTTGTAGCATACTTACTGAAATTGGATTTTTCTGTTGCAATCGTTTCTATAATATCGCTGTCAGAAATTTAAGAACGTTTATTTTTTAAGCACAGAATGGACTGTAGGAAACCAAAGAGAAAAAAATTGCAGGAACCAGAATCTGATACTTTACATTTTTATACACATACACAATCGAAATGTACAAACTTAAAGATACGTACCAAAAAGACTTTTTAAGAGGATAATTTTTAGAGAAATTCCTCAATGAAAAATAAGTTCAATTGAAAGTATTGGTAATTAAACTAGAAACACTATAATGTACTTAGGTAAAAGGCCAGATTAAATCCTAATTGAAATCCTGTGGAAACCAGAGTGATACACATTCATAACTCTCTCTCTCTCTCACTCTCTTTGACTACTCTATTGACATTAATTTTAAAATATAGAATATATATGTAAAGACCATACTTATCAAATTAATAATTTATGATTAATTAATTTTTTTACTCACCTTTGTTGGACAAGTTTAAATCAACTGGACATTCCGGGCCTGTTTGATCTTCCTGCTCTTTATCAGTGTCTGTCTCGCTGCATTCTGTCAGGGGCACAATTAAAAAAAAAAAAAAAAAAAAATCAGTAAATAAATTATCATTTATTTTTTCACATGAGTGTGATATTAAGAATTGTCAAAAAAAAAAAAAAAAAAAAAAAACATAAATAAATAAAATGAGGCATAGAATGTCTCCGCCCTCAGGTTGAACGGTGATCAGTTTGTCATTTCCTTACAAACTTTCGTAAAGGTTGCACCACAAATAAAGATTTTCTTCCTTATTCCAGTGGAAATGTACAACGATTAATAGATGTTGGACCTCCAGCGAGAATGCCGGGTGATTTTAATTACATCACAAGAACACAAGTCTTAACTCGCAAAACCGACTGCTACAAAGAACTCCCAAAAATACAAACTACCCAGTCTCTACAGCTAGCCAGTTATTTAAAAAGGTGATAATCTTTCCGGAGTGTGAGTAACGGGGGAGAAATTAAGCCAAAGGGTGTCTGCTACCTACTAAACAATTGGTTCAAACGTTAATGGTAAATGATGGCAGCCTTTGTGCCAAAGAGGCTGTTATTTATTTTGAAACTATTTATATCTGTTTACTGGTTTTGGTTTTGCATGTTATTTGTGTTTCCTTAAAATTAAAATAAATAAATAAATTTTTTAAAAACTATGGAAATTTTAATAATTTTAAAAAGTAAAACTTCAGTTTTTATAATATAGTGAAACCCCTCTACAATGAACACACAAGAAATAGTTTTTGAGGGGGTGCTGTTCAGGAGAGGTTTAACATAATTTTTTTAAACCAATTTAATAATGATTGGGCCCTCTCAACACAGCAAGAATGGCACAATTACAAACACTTTGAGCGGTAAAGATAATCTCAATAAAGGTCGAAGCGTTGGCACGATAAAGAAAATGTTTTTCTGAAACCTACATCACACCTGACAGCATGTCACGATTTCTGAATAATTAATAATGATTGTATAATAATGCATGTTTTATATATTTCATTGAATCTTATAAATAAAAAAATAAAAATATTTTTACAATTAACAATAAATAAATACATAAATTGATTTTAGTACGTTTTTTAAATTTAGGCACAAGACAAATCTTTGTGATTCATTGTTAATTTTTCCCATGGCAATTCATTTGTCATCTAACTTATCTTTATAACGAAACTATTTATTTTAATGTATTTCCGTGAATTTTTACCGATGTACCAGAGTGGTTAGCACAGCAAACACTCAGATTGTAAGTCGCGGTTTGATTCCTGCCCCAAAATTAGTCGACAATTACATACTTGAGGCTTGGACGTGGTGCTAGATGTCATTAAAAAATTTAAAAGTGTTCTTCTAAATGATAATTTCTTCCTTACTTTTATTTAATTTGGTAATAAATAATAGAAGTTCTTATAACAATTTTATTGTACTAACAAGCAACAACCAAGCAGGCATTACGCCTAAGGATATGAATTCTATGCATGACATATATTAACAAAAATTACATTATGCATTTTAAACATATTTATATGTAATTTATAAATAAATAAAAAAAGAACAAAGAAAAGAACAAACTATATAAATGGATCACTTACAAACTTATTTTTTTACTGTATTTATTTTGTACATATACTTTCATTTTTAACCAATTTACATTCGAGAATATAGTGAGATGGAGACTAATTAATTTTTCGCATTCTCTTTTTTTGGGAGCTATTTTTGATTTTATATGACTCTTGAAAAATTGTTGAATAAGTTGGTTTTGCTCCATTGTCTATGGGACGGGTTTTATTTGTTCGTGTGCACAATGTTCTTGTTCCTGAAATCTAGTTTCAAAATTGGTCATTATTTCATTTTCACCATCGCTCTCATCTTCAATGATTTCATCAAGATTTATATTTATTTGCTCGAGATTCATTCCTTTATATGTTTCACTCTGTCCATTTTCCATCAACAGTATAAGTTTCAACATTTTAGCAGTCTGGTGAACGTCGTCTTGAAGCATGTACGAATTTTTCTGAACCCCTAATGCGTGACCCATAAATGAAGCCAACTGTTCTATCTCTGCTTCTTTTAAATCGAAAAGCTGTGATAATGTGGCAAGGTGTTTTCGTAATTTCGCCGATGAAATAGCTTTCGGTTTGGAAACACCCGCTTCTTTTGCCCTTTTTTTCAGAACTTTAAAACAAACAGTAGGGGTAGAGCAATCTGGTAGGCCAAACAAATAAATGTTCCCTTCTGGAACATACTTATTTCGAAACTGTATAAGCAGCTGAATATCATTTTGTACTTCTGGGCTAATAAACAATGGGCCTGGTTAATGTTTTCATGTGAGGAGTTATTTCCATTGAAAGCATCATATACATGAATAGGCATCTGCTGTAGCTCTCCTGGTCTCCTCCTGTGCAGAAGGATTATACTACAGTAAATTGTATATAACAAATCTGTATATGCTTTTTTGTCGGCATTTGATTTAACCAACTGTTCTACAGACGCTTTGGCCTTGTGAGATAAAAAGTTTTTGAAAACTTTAATGTCTTTTGCTAAGGGGACAATTATTACATTTGTTAGGTTGTCAAACAACCTTATTAGATTTGTTAATATTAAGCGTATTTGCTGCATTATGGCTTACATCAAATCTCCAATTTCTTTCGAATAGCCGAATTGGAGTAGTTGTGCGAGTCTTTACTTCTTTTTCATTGGAAATCTGGTTTTGTTTTTTGTAACTTCTTGACTAGCAATGTCACAACATTGCTTTAAACTTCCAACTATATTAATTGCACAAGATGGTGATTTGTACACCTGACGGCCACTGTCAAATAATGCTATTTGCTTCACTGATTCAACAATTGTATCATAATATTGCGGTTGGAGTGCCTCAAACAGATTACGTACATGTGGCTGTCTTTCTTTCATTTCAATTAAAAGTCTAGCTAATGCTCTCATTTTTCTAGAAGCAACATCTATGAAATGTTTTTCTGTGTGATTTTTCATATATCTTGCACCAAACAAACAAATTAAATAATCCTTCTTAGCTATCAGTGATATTTGATCTGGCCTCATTGTTGGAAAAACAGACATTTTTAACTCTTCATCTATGTCATCTAAAGCGCATAAAAAGGTTTGGGACATACTTTGAATATTTCGATTTAAGGAATTTTCCGAGCTTATTTTTTTGTGTTTCCATAAAAATTTTCTTGAGTACATTCCCATACGATTGGTACATGGTAAATATTCAGTTGTATTTTTCACTTTCCGCATGGGTTTCGCTGCCTCACGATATTGATAAAAATTACCTTTTTTGTGTAAAGACGTAATCAATTCTTTCCGCTCCTTGCTGTTTGCTGGAAGCGAAAAAAATTTCACCACTTCGGTCTCAGTTTGGTGTTTTCTATGAAGATGTCGTGCAAAATTTAGCACTAAATTTTCATAGTAATAGCAATAGTCTTTTTCTCTTACTCGCTTTGATTTATTTGTACTGTTTGTTAGCAGACGGTTGAATCGATGAAGTCTTCTTTTTTGATGTTTGTAGACAACTACTATTGGTCATCAGGATAGGTTTTGTTTCAAGAAAAACCTGCAAGTAAAACTATGGTAATTCAGGCATGATTTTTATATATCTAGACTACAGCTTTGTACGTTCATGGCAATATATGATTTATATGCAATAAAAACCCTTAAATATCCACGTTGGCAATAAAAACGTTGAAATGTGATCTAATACATATTCATTTTGAAAGGAAACACAAAAAAATTAGCCACACAAAATTATGAATATACAAAAGAAATTGATAAAACTGTACAAACACTGATTAAGTCGTTGATGTGAATATACATTTCAAAGTTAATTTCTGTACATCTATGGCATTTATTGTTCAACAAGCATTGGTACCACAAAAAGACTTTCCGTCAACAGAGGTGTGGGAGCATAGGAACTTTTTTTAGATAGATAAATGATATTTATTGTCATATTAACATTATTTACCTGGCAGGCCTGCTTTAAATTTAAAAGGGGATCTTACATCGGCAAAATTAACATCTCTAAGATGCATTTTGTTATTACTTTACAAACATTTCTTGTGAAAAAAATGTTTTAAAAAATCAGTATATACAAATAGTGAATTTTTAAGTCATACTTTTTGTTTGATCACATCACAATATAAATAGTTTTATTAATTATTAAAATAATTAAATTTAACAATAAAGAATAATATAATGAAATAAA